>VMDO01012033.1:0-62970 GCA_007922755.1 Pedetes capensis | reverse complement strand
GCATCAAAAAGTATTTCAATACTACAAATTATCAATCTTGATCAATAAATGTTCATGAAAATCTGAGCTGATTAAGAAGTCTAATTTTCCTCTTTGATGTATTCAACCTTTAAAAATTTAACATGCAATGGGATTCAAATGGCTATAAAAATCAAAATTTTTATATCAATCCAACTTTCTGTTGACAAGAAAATACTGTTAGAAAGTAACAAAAGATAACAACCAATACCAAACAATTCAAGTATTATAACCAAATAATCTATTATTATGACAATTAGAAGACATGTGAAACTTAATGAAGAAAAGACACTGGTAGGATTCACAAAGATCCTACTTAGAGGAAATGTACCTTACTCAGCACTTCACATTTTGTATATTACAAAAGGACAGAGTGGATACCAGTCAAGTAAAAAACTTAGAAAAATATAGTAAAAATAAAGTTCAAAAGGGCTGGGATTTAGCTCAGTTGGTAGAGCACTGCTCTGAAGTCTCTGAGGTCCCAAGTTCGATTCCCAGCACCGCAAAAATGGGAGAAGGCCCTGGCAATCCACTCCCGAGGCAATCCCAAAACAGTCAGCCATTGAAAACCCTATGAGGGTTGCTATGGGTCAGACACAACTCCATGGCACCTAACAACAACAAAGTTCAAAAATGATAGCTAGAAAAATGAGAAGTTAAACTTTAAATATCATGTGAGCCAAGCCAATCTTTGCATTAAAATATTAAAAATATAAAAATATTTTAAGTGCCAATGAGAAAACATGAGCTGGGTGCCGTAGCACAAGCCTGCAATTCCAGCACTCAGGAGGCCGAGGCAGGAACAGGTGGAGCTCCAGCTCAGCCCATCTCAGAAAAAGTCTGTAAGGATAAAAAGAGTAGAGCTCTTGCCTAGCAGGTGCAAGGAGCTGGGGTCCAACTCTGAGACTGCAAAAGAAAAAAAAAGTTCAAATTATATTTTGATTATAAAATATAACTACTGATAGAATAAATATTTTAAATCACAGAAGTGAATTCCGTGCTATTTAATGATGTTAACAGTGATACCAAAAGCCAGAGAACAAACAGTACAAGCAAGAGGAGAGTAATATCTACTTTTTATTAAGCTTTTTAATATACATGCAGTGTTCTAAGCACTTTTCTTTCATGAACTTGTTTAGTTCCATCCACAGCACAGGGAGATAAACACTTTAATCTCTGTTTTACATATACGACAAATGAAGCACAGAGGAGTGAGTAATTTGTCACTAAATTCAGTTGTCAATTATTCAATTGTTTAAATAATTTGTCAGTATTTACATATGTATTGTATCTATAATTTTTTGTATGTACATGAAATTCTAAATAAAGTCCTTGCAAGCAAAATTTGGTAAGATAGATTGTAATTTGAAATAGAGAAGAGTTTATTGAACAAAATAAATATATACGGAATAATGGGAAGTATTGCAAAATCTGACTCTTTTACCATTTATAATTTTTGCATAACAAAATATAATCAAAGTACAAGAAAGCTATTAAGAAAATAAATTTCTTCCAAAAATAGGCTTGTATCCAGAAAATATTAAAAGACCTACAAATTTATAACAAACATACTCAATCACAGATGAGAAAACGTTACACTTACAGATATAAACAGATATTCAATGTCGCTAACCAATGTAAAGTAAATTAACACTGTACTACAATGCCCAGTAATGTAAAGTAAAATACTTCATAGTATTTAATTCTGGCTTGAGAGTTTGAATCAATGCATGTAGGGGATTCAGGAGCAGATTCACACTGAAGAACAATTGTGTTGTTGTTGTTAGGTGCCATTGAGTCGGTATCCGACTCATAGCGACCCTCATAGGGTTTTCAATGGCAACTGTTTCGGGATTGCCTTGGGAGTGGATTGCCAGGTCCTTCTCCCATTTTTCTGGTGTGGGGAATTGAACTCAGGACCTCAGAGACTGCAGCACAGGGCTCTACCAACTGAGCTAAGTCCCAGCCCCTGAAGAACAATTAGGCAGGGTATATTGAAGTAAACAACTAGACCTGGTAATGCAGCAACCTTGTTCTTAGGAACATATTCTAAGCCAATGTTTTTCAAACATCTATTGGTATTGTGTTCCCATTTAAAAATTTGTCAAACTATATGATAGATTTATGATTTTTCACAATTGAAAGAAGTCATTTCTTGTTGTTCATGTTGTATTACAAATGTTAATTAAAAATAAAATGTTTAATTCATCTTTAAATACACCCAATAGAATGAAAATATCACATGAAATAAACTATCATCCACAATAAAATATATGAAAAAGCACTCTAAATTTCAGAAAGTTTATATTTTTTCTCTTAATCTTTTAATTTATGTTTCTATTCCATTAATCCCAAAGAGATTTTGCTAATTATTTACTTTGTAAAAATTGATCAGCCTATTATTTCTATTGCTGTTGTTGTTAGGTGCCATGAGTCGTGTCCGACTCATAGCGACCCTCATAGCGTTTTCAATGGCTGTTTCGGGATTGCCTTGGGAGTGGGTTACCAGGTCCTTCTCCCATTTTGTGGTGTTGGGAATCGAACTTGGGACCTCAGAGACTGCAGAACAGTGCTCTACCAACTGAGCTAAATCCCAGCCCATTATTTCTATTAGCACATATTAATTGTACAAAGAGAGGGGTTTCATTATGACATTTCCATATATGCGTATGATGTGCCTTAGTCCTGATCTCTCCCACTGTGACTGATGATTAGCCTCTTCCTCCACCCTTCCCCATTCCCCTTCCACACCCCTAGCATTTCCCCTTTTAGTTTCAAGCCATTGTTCATTATTATTGTTGTATTATTTTGTTTTATTTGCCCCTAGCTTCCAGGTTTGAGAGAAAATGTGATAATTGTCTTTCTGAGTCTGGCTTACTTCACTTAACTCCTGATCTTCAGTTTCAAATCTATTTTCCTGTAAATGATACAATTTCATTTTTCTTTATGGCAAATTAAACGCCATTGTGTTTAGATATCACATCTTCTTTATCCACTCATCTGTTGATGGGCATCTGGCCATCAGGGAAGTGCAAATCGGAACTCCACTGAGATCCCATGTACCCTCGTCAGAATGGTTATCACCAAGAAAACAGACAACAACAAATGCCAGGCAGTGAGGGAGTCGGCCCGCCCACCGCTGTGGCGGAGAAACCACCACAGCAAGCTGATGGGAGGAGAGATCTTGAGGGGACTGTGTGTAGAGTACGTAAGTCCACAGTGGCAGGAGGCACGGTGTCAGCGCAGGAGTAGGCGGTGGCTATGGTCAGAGAGCTTCACATCCTGGCAATCTGGAAGCAGAGAGCATGACAGGAAGCGAGGATCCAGGATAAACTCCAAAGGCCCGCCCTGAGGGGCCCACTTCCACAGAGTTGGAATTGGCCTCCCAAGGTCCCACAGCCTCCGCACACAGCGCCACTAGCCAGGGACCAAACATTGAAACACATGACCTTTGGGGACATTTTAGATTCAAATTGTGACAGATGGCATGACCCTTATTCAGTGCTGGTGAGAATTTAAATTAGTCATGCCACTATGGAAGACAGGATGGAGCTTCCTCAAAAGACCACAAGGAGAACTTCCCTGCGCTGCAACCACACTGTTGGGTGTATCCCCATAGGAACTAAAGGCAGCCTAGCACGGGGTGCCTGCTCACCTATACTCACTGAGGGGGTATTCCCAATACCCTAGCATTTTCAATACCACAGTGGAAGCGCCCTGTGCTTGTGGACTTCAGGGTGATAAGTTCACACTGCCAGGTAATCTTTCAGTAAAACAAATGGAAATGTCCAACAAAATAGAAACTACTAACTTATTTCTAGGACTGGGATTTAGTTCAGTTGGTAGAGTGCTGCGCTGCAGTCTCTGAGGTCCCAAGTTCAATTCCCAGCACCACAAAAATGGGAGAAGGACCTGGAAATCCACTCCCAAGGCAATCCCAAAACAGCCATTGAAAACCCTATGAGGGTCACTATGAGTCAGATACCGACTTGATGGCACCTAACAACAACAACAACAACTTATTTCTGGCAGGCTGGGATTTAGCTCAGGTGGTAGAGCACCACTCTGCAGTCTCTGAGGTCCTGAGTTCGAATCCCAGCACTGCAAAAATGGGAGAAGGATGTGGCAATCCACTCCCAAGGCAATCCCAAAACAATCAGCCATTGAAAACCCTCTGAGGGTCGCTATAAGTTGGACAGGACTCGATGGCACCTAACAACAACAACAACAACAACAACTTATTTCTAGTGTTCCCTGGCTTTGAGATGTCAGAGGAGAATAGGAAACCTCTGGTTTTGCTGTCCTGATACCACGCAAAGTGTCTTCCCAGACACACGTCAAGATGAGGGCTACCGCTAAGATGATTCCCACTACCAACGGTGGAGAAAGGAAGAGCCAACTTGCAGGACAATGAACGTCATGTGCGTGGTGAAAGTCATCAAATCTATGGGAGACACAGACACACACAGACTTACAAACAGCATTGAACACTGTCACGTGTTTGCTGTTGTCCTGAACTAGGTACCCATGAGCTTTAATAGTTTTATCGACACCATCAGCTGTGTTTTCATGGGCAGACATGCCTTAATTGGTTCAAGGGAAGACAGACTGTGGCTTAAACAACAAACGTAACTTCATCACACTTCCGGAAGCTGGAAAGCCCCAGGCCAAGAAGCAGGAGTGGTTAGCATCTGGCAGGTCCCACCTTTAGTCCACGAAGGCCACCTTCTTGCTGTGAGCACAATTGGAGAGGCTCCTCTCTCTTCCTCTTCACACCATGCCTAATCATCTCACAAAGGCCCCACCTCCAAATCTCTTCTCTCTGGGGATTAAGGGTTCAGTGTATGGAACACTTCCTAGTAAGGTCCCCAGAAGTGCTGTACTCGTGACAGTAGTGTGGGCATAGAATAAGCAAGATGGCTAAATAATTGAGTTTGTGCTTGTCATTTTTGTCTACCTCAGGAAAACCCAATACATGTCAACACACCCCTTCCTAATTATATCTTTGATGTCAGAGGCTGAAATAACTAATACAGCCACCTGCCACAGGAGGGTGTTTCAGTCAGTGAAAGACTGAACATACAACAATATATAACCCATGTTTATAGTGGACAATTCCAATCAAATGTGCATTAAGGACACTTTGTGACGTTCATACAATGACCAAGTCACCTAATGATGACTATTTGAGAACACAACCGTATTAAGAAGTGATGCATGACTGTATTTCTTAGTGCCCCTTTATTTGTCTCTCTAGAGGGTCTTAAATTGTAGGAAAAGTTCTCCATAGCAGCACTGAAGACAAGGAATAATTGCACTCATATGTGTTAAGTGGGAGATAGGAAGTTGTGGGAAGAAGCTAATGAAGCAGGAATAGAATAAAACAGAGATAAAGAATAACATGGAATAAATAGAAAATAAATAGCAAGATGGCATATTTAAATATAGCCATATAGAAAATATATTTAACATGTTGCTGTTTGTTTTTAGGTGTCATCAAGTCAGGTCTGACTCAGTGATCCTTGTAGGATTTTTAATGGCTGATTGTTTGGGGATTGTTTTTGGGAGTGGACCTTCTTCCATTTTTGTGGTGCTGGGGATTTAACCTGGGTCCTCTGAAAATGCAGTGCAGGTGCTCTACCAACTGAGCTAAGCCCTATATTAAATATAAATGACCTAAATTTTTATGTAAATGATATGAACTATAAGATCAAATTAAGAAAGCAATTGTCAAATATATGTTGTCTATAAGAAATGCATTTTAAATAAAATATATATAATATAAAAGGAGAAGGATGGGAATTTATGTTATTTTAACCCAGAGCATAAAAGAGCTATAGTGGCTACATTAATAACAAACCAAGTAGATATAGGAAAATAAATATTAATAAGGCTAAAATGCAGCATTCACAGTGAGAAAGAGGACAAATTATCAAGCTGAAACAACTATAAAAACATAGGCATCAAATAACACAAGCAAAATACTTGAAGTCCTGACATGCTAAAGCTAAAGGGAAAGTAAACAAATTGATCAGTCTGGGGATTTCAACAGCCATCTTTCAACAATGAATTGCCAAAAATTCACCCACACTATCAACTAAACGCATGCAACTGATATTTCTAGAACATCCTATTCAACCATAACAAAATACACATTCCTTAGAAAGATATTCAGAACATTCTCTCAGCTAGTTGATAGTCTGGACCATGAAGTTTTTTTTGAATAAATTTAAAGAAATAGAAAGCACATGGATTATTTGCCGTGATCTCAATAAAATGAATTTAAACAATTTTTAAAATATTTGTATTTTTACTACTGTATATTAAGTGTACAAAATAAGGGGTTTCATTATGATATTTCCATACATGCATATAACTTACTTCCATTATGTTCACCCCCTCTATTACTCTGTATCATCGCCTCTTCTCTCTTTCCTTTTTGCTTTCTCTTTCCACATCCCTGGTAGGCCTATGTTGGGGTTTTAGCTCTAGCCCAGCTAGAATTAGAGCCAAACCTACAACATAACAAGTTGGCCAGTGACGTAAATGAAGGACTTCGGGAGACCTTCAGATAGTAAAACAGGGAAGGTAAGGTTTATTGGGTGCTCCCCTGATGGAGAGCAAGGAGCAAGCAGCCCCTATAGAGCAAAGTTCTAGTGCCCTCTAAGTGCTGGCTCTAAGCCTGCAGCATGGAATGCTGAAGGCTGAGTGCTGGTACAGCTCAGCCTTGAAGGCACAGCCACAGCCACCGGTGTTCTTTGGAGGTCAGTTGGTCTTGCCTCTCGTGGCTCGCCTTCTCTACCTCCCTCCTTCCCAAGGATGGGAGGAATTGGGAGGTTCTTCGTGGCTTGCTAGAATCCTTCAGGTCTTCGGGGCCCCTGGTCTTGATCCTGCCGGCTTGCTTGCAGATCTTGCTGGAGTAGGGAGCGCTGGTCAAAGTGATGGGAGTCAGATGACGGTCGAGGGACGATCAAAAAGGTGAGGTCCAAGGGGGTCTGGGAGCCCTGCTTATATAGGGTCCCAGAGGGGTCACATGTTGGGATTCAGCCAATCAGGGCACACACCTGACAGGTACAGTGGGTAAACTGACACACCTGCCAGGTGGGGACAGTTATTACCTGAAAATGCTGAGGGGAGCCAATCAAAATTAGGGTGGTTAAGGCAGGTCAGGCTGGCCAGGCGCCATCTTTGCTCACTCGATGGAAGGGGCTGGTGTGAGTGAGTAAGGTGAGCCTTGGGGTCAACTAGGGGTCAGCCCCTCAGGCTGTCATGAGTGACCCTAGTTGTGAGATATAATTTAAAAAATCCCCAAGCCTCTTTTAGTTTCATGTTGTTTCTTTTCTCCTAGTTCCTTGTATGATAGGAAACAGGCAACACCTGTCTTTGCAAGCCGGCCGTATTTTGCTTGATGTGATTCTTCCTTATGGCTGAGCAACGCTTCGCTGTGTACGTGCGTCACATTTTCTTTATGCATTCATCTGTTAATTGTCACCTGGGCTGACTCCATAATTTGGCTATTGTGAAGAGTATTGTGACAAAAATGGATGTGCCAGTGTCTCTGTAGTAAGATGACACTGAATCCTTTGTGTATATACAAGGAGGGGTATAGCTGGGTCATATGAAAGCTCTAGTTTTAATTTTGGGGGGGGAACCTCTGTACCGATTTTCGTAGTGGCTGGACTAATTTACAGTCCCACTACCAATGAATAAGGGTTCCTTTTTCCTGTATATTCACTAGAATTTGTTGTTTATTTTCTTTTTGATAGCCATTCTAGGGCAAGATAGAATCTCAATGTAGTTTTGATTTGCGTTTCCCTGATTCCTAAGAATGCTGAGCATTTTTTTCTATGTGTTTACCGGCCATTTGTACTTCTTCATTTGAAGGTGGCTGTTCATTTTTCATTGCTCATATTGAATGGGTTATTTACTCTTTTGTTGTTTAATCTTTTAGTTCTTCCTATAGAAACAATGCTATAGATGGCATGATAGAACTTTTTCAGATCGATGACTTTTTCATTGCAAACACATCTTTTTCACCAACATAAACAGCAGCTCTACACATGGGAATCACCACATGGAACATACAGGAACCAAACTGGCTACATTTGTGGACAAGAATGACGGAAAACCTCAATATCAGAAGTTAGAACAGGAGCAGGTGCTGATCATGGATCAGACCATCAAGTGCTCATATGCAGATTCAAACTGAAACTGAAGAAAATTAGAATAAGTATACAAGAGCCAAGGTATGACCTTGAGTATATCCCACTTGAGTTCAGAGACCATCTGAAGAACAGATGATGCATGAGCCATTAATGATTGAAGACCACATGAGTTGTGGCATGATATCAAAGGCAAAACATCATTTATGAAGAAGGCAAAAGGTTATTAAGAGACAGGAAAGCAAGAAAAAACATGTCAAAAGAGATGCTGAAACTTGCTCTTGAACATCGAGCAGCTAAAGTAAAAGGAAGACATGATGAACTTAAAGAACTAAGCAGAAACTTTCAAAGAGTAGTTTGAGAAGACAAAATCTAATATTATAATAACATGTGCAAAAAGCTGGAGATAGAAAATCAAAAGGGAATACCATGTTCTGTTTTTCTCAAGTTTAAAGGATTGATGAAAAATTCAAGCCTCGATTGGAAATAGTGAATAATTCTACAGGGAAAATATTAAATGACACAGGCAACATCAAAAGAAGATGGAAGGAACACACAGAGTCATTATACCAAAAAGAATTGGTGGATGACCAACCATTTCCAGAGATTGCATATGATCAGGAACAAATCACACTGAAGGAAGAAGTGGAAGCAGCTTGAAGGCTTTGGTGAAACATAAGTCTGCAGGAATTTATGGGATATCAATAGAGATGTTTCAACAAACAGATGCAGCACTGGAGGTACTCACTTGTTTATGCAAAGAGATTTGGAAAACCTCTACCTGGCCAACTGACTGGAAGAGATCCATATTTGTGCCTATTCCCAAGAAAAGGGATCCAATCAAATGCAGAAATTATTAAACAACATCATTAATATCACCCTCAAGTAAGATTTTGCTAAAGATCAATGAATGATATATTGACAGGGAACTGCTGGAAGTCAAGCTGGATTCAGAGGAGAGCATGGAACCAAGGATATCATTGCCAATGTCAGATAGATATTGGTCATTAGCAGATAATAGCAGAAAAATTCCTGTGTTTTATTGACTATGCAAAGACACTTTATCATGTGGATCACAACAAATTATGGGCAACATTGCAAGGCATGGGAATACCAGAGCATTTAATTGTACTCATGAGGAATCTACATATGGACTAGGAGGCAGTGATTCAAACAGGACAAGTAAACACTGCCTGGCTTAAAGTCAGGAAAGGTGTGTGTCAGGGCTGTATCCTTCCACCACACCTCTTCAATCTCTTTGCTGAGCAAATAATCTGAGAAGCTGGACTTTATGAAGAGGAACATGGCATTAGGACTGGAGGAAGATTCATTAACAATTTACTTTATGACACAACATTGCATGCTGAAAGTCAAGAGGATTTGACACATTTACTGATGAAAATCAAAGAACACAACCTTTAGTATGGATTGTACCTCAGCATCAATAAAATAAAAATCCCAACAACTGGGTCAGTATGCAACTTCATGGTAGATGGAGAAAAGATTGAGGTTGTCCCAGATTCAGTTTACTTAGTTCTATAATCAACATACACAGAAGCAGTAGTCAAGAAACCAAAAGATACATTGCATTGGGAAAAGCTGTTGCAAAAAAACCTCCCGAAAGTGTTGAACCGTTAAGACATCACATTGAAGATGAAAGTGCACCTTATTCATGCCATGGTATTTTCAGTTGCATCATATGGTTGTAAAAGCTGGACATTGAATAAAGGAGACAGGAGAAGAATTTATACTTTCAAATTGTGATGCTGGAGACAAATATGAATATACCATGGACTGCCAAAAGAACCAACAGATTTGTCCTAGAAGTGAAGCCAGAGTGTTCTTTGAAAGCAAAGAGGGCTAGACTGTGTCATGTGTATTTTGGACACAGTGTCAGGAGGGAATATTCCCTGGGGAAGGACATCATGTTTGGGAGAGTGACAGGTCAACAAAAAAAAGGAAGACCCTCTACTAGATGGGTTGACACAGCGGCTGCAGCAATGGGCTTAAACATAAAAAGTACCTCGCACATGGCACAGTGTCAGGGGAGTGTTTCCTTCTGTGATACCTAGGGTTGTTATGAGTCAGACCCAACTTGACAGCACCTAACAACAACAACATATTCTTAGTATTAATCCCTCATCAGATGAACATCTGGCAAAGATTTCCTTCCTTTCCGTGGGTTCTCTACCATCAGTTTATTGCTCCTTTTGCTTTACAGAAGCTTTTTAAAATTTGATGTAATCCTATTTGTCAATTCTTGCTTTTATTTCCTGAGAGAGTAAGTAGAGTCCTATTCAGAAAGTCATTGCCTATGTCTGGATCTGAAAGGCTTTACCCTATATTTTCCTTGAATATTTTCAAAGTTTCAGTTCTTACAATAAGGTCTTTTATCCATTTTGACTCACGTTTTGGTACAAGATGAGAGAGAAGGCTGTACTTTCAGTCTTCTACACGTGTACGTCTAGTTTTCCCAGCACCAGTGTTTTCCAATGTAAGTTTATAGTAACCGTGGTAGTCACATCTGTCCAGTAGACATGAGGTCCGCAGAGGCTAAAAGGATTACTCCAGAGTGAGTTCCACAGAGACCGAGGTGGGGTGAGTGCCTTTGGGTGCACGATGCCTGCTTGAATGTATTAAGCTCTTTTCATTAGGCTCTTATCATAACGTTAATCATTCTTATGTGTCAGGGGAAAAGTAGGGTAAAGTATATTTTCCTGTGAGACAGGGAAGAGTGATTATTTATTTATTCATTTATTATTTATTATTTATTATTTATGTTAGCATGTTCTGACCACTGCACATGGGCAGAGCTGTGCCGTGTCTGCACATATTTTTAACAGCTTTTGAATCGGTTCTTTTGTTATGACAGATTAAGGTATAATCTTAGGTTAGGGTATAATTAAGGTATAGGTATAATTATACCTATAGGTATAGGGTATAATAAGGTATAGGTATAATTATATATACCTAATATATATAAGGTATAGGTATAATTAAGGTTAGGGATAGAAAGGAGCCCCTGAATGGGCTGAGCCTTTGGCCAGAAAGAGGTCAAGGACTTGGCTAAGGAGGGAGAAGGGGAGAGTAAGAGAAAGTGAAAGAGAAAGAGAAAGAGAAACATCTTGGTTGATTTATGCTCTAGGCAAAAGAATAGGGACTGCTTTGAGGGTCTGGGATTTAGCTCAGTGGGTAGAGCGCTGAGCTGCAGTCTCTGAGGACCGGAGTTCAATCCCCAGCACCTCAAAAATGGGAGAAGGGCCTGGCAATCCACTCCCAAGGCAATCCCGAAGCACTCAGCCATTGAAAACCCTATGAGGGTCACTATGAGTCAGATACCGACTCGATGGCACCTACCTACCTACTACCACCTACGTACTACAATGAGGAGGCCTCTGTCACTTTGCTCATGCTCCTAGAGGGTCTGCTGACAATTCTCAGGGGCAGTCAGTTATTGTCCCTATCGGCTCTTGGGCCTCACATCTGTCCAGACACCACGAGGTCAGAAGATGGAGAAGAAAAAGAAGAAAGAAAGATTACTCTACATACCAACAGTAAGTTTCAGAGAGGCCGAGATGACTGGGTGTCTGTCATGAGCACTACAGTCCCAAGCAATGCTCTCAAACTTTTTTATTAGGTACTTGACTTAATATGAATCTGTAGCCATAGCAACCTCACTTCCTATCCCACCTGATCTCAGAAGCTAAGCAGGGTCGGTCTGGTCAGTCCTTGGATGGGAGACTGCCTGGGAAACCAGGTACTGCAGGCTAGGGAGAAGGATCTGGCAACCCACTCTCATAACAATCTGCCATTAAAACCCTATGAAAAGCAGAGAAGCACTGACATAGTGCTGGGCATGGCACAGTGTCTGGAATATTTCTTTCTGTTGTACATAGAATAGCTATGAGTCAGACCCAACTTGACAGCACCTAACAACAACAACAACAACAACAACAACAACAACAACATCGTAACAAGTATTCTTATGAGTCAGGGGAAAGGTAGGTTTAAAGTATATTTTTTTGTGAGACAGGGAAGGGTTATTTATTACTTATGTTAGCATGTTCTGGCCACTGTACATAGGCAGAGCTGTGCCCTGTCTGCACATAGGCAGGGTCTGTGCCTAAGATCAGAGAGATAACAGAAAGGAGTGTTTAGGCTTAGAGAGCTTCCAAGGGCTGAAGCTTACTCTGGCAAGCAGCTAGAGCCTTCCCTGGCCATTTTTCCTTAGATTTTCTCCAGCCATCCAGCCATGCCTTCCAGTACACTTGGTGTAGAATCAGATGACTGTAGCTGCTTTGGTTATTCATTTATCTGCTATTCTATTTCTTTGGTCTACATATATATGCATCGCTATAAATGGCTACATTACAAAATCAGAGGAATCTCAAATAAACAACTGGATGATGTACCTTAAGGTCTTAAAAAACAAGAACAAGCCAATTTCCAAGTTAGTAGAAGGAAAGAAGCCATAAAGATCAGAGCTGAAGTTGATGAAATAGAAACCAAAAGAACAATACAAAAAATTAATGAAACAAAGGATTGGTTCTTTGAAAAATTAAGCAAGATTGACAAACCTTTAGCCAAATTAACCGAAAGAAAAAGAGGACACAAATCAATAAGATTAGAGGTGAAAAAGGTAGTATTACAGCAGATACCACTAAAACCCAGAGGATCATGAGACAGTTTTTCAAAATTTATTTTCCGATAAATTGGAAGCATTTAGAAGAAATACATAAATTTCTGGGCACATATGACCAGTCAAAAGTGAATTGAGAAGATACAAAAAAGCTTAAACACATCAATAATGAGCAAGAGAATTCAAACAGTAATTTTTAAATGTCCCAAAAAGAACTGTCCAAGACTGGACTGATGTGCTGCTGAATTCTACAAGACTTTTAAAAGAACTAATGCCAATGTTCCTTAAACTATTCCACAAACTACATAGGGAAATTCATTTCCAAATTCATTCTGCAAAGTCAGTGTCACTCTGATACAAAAACTTGATAAGAACACAACAAAATGAAAACTATAGGCCCATTTCTTTGATAAACATAAATGTAAAAATTTTCAATAAGATACTTGTGAACTGAATTCAACAAAACACTAAAAAGATCACACATATCATGATTAGGTTCATTAGATTCATTCCAGAAGTGCAAGAATGATTCAACATACATAAATAGATAAATATAATAAATAAACCATATAAACAGAATCAAGGACAAGAATCACACCACCATCTCAATAAATATAGAAAAGGCTTTGACAAAATCCTACATCCCTTCATAATAAAAACCCTGGAGAAAGATTACATCTCAACCTAATGAAGGTTGTAAATGACAGCTCTATAGCCGACATTAGGTGAAACGGGGAAAAACAGAGCATTTCCTCTAAACTTAGGAGTGAAGCAAGGCTGTTCACTGTTACCATTCTCATCCAATGTAGTGCTTGAAATCTTTGCCATGGCAATAAGGCAAGAAAATGAAATAAAATGGATACAACTAAGAAAGGAAGAACTCAAATTATCCCGGATGCAGATGATTCGCCCATACTTAGAGAACACTAAAGACACCACCAGAAGACTCTTAGATCTGATAAACACTTTCAGCCAATTATCAGGATACAAAGTCGACACATGAAAATCTAGCTTTTCTACATACCAATAACAAACACGCTGAGATAGAAATCAGGAAAACAATCCCATTCAAAATTGGCTCTCCAAAAAATACCTAGCCATAAACTTAACAAAAGATGTTAAAGACCTCTACAATGTGAACTATAAAGATCTAAAGAGAAAAAATATAGAAGATCTTTGAGGCTAGAAAGACCTCCCATGTTCATAGATTGTCAGAGCATATATTATTAAAATATAGTCATATTACCAAAAGCAATATACAAATTCCTTGCAATCGCCATCAAAATTCCAACATTATTCACACAAATAGAAAAAAAAGCAATACTAAACGTAATATAGAAACACAAAACTCCCCAGGTAGCCATAGCATTCCTGAGAAAAGAGTAATGCTGGAGACATCACCATATCTGAGCCGTAGTAATAAAATGAAGTTTCAAGTAGACAATGGACAGCCAGCTCAGTTCTCCCTTGCTCTTCCAGCCCCTCCTGGCTCTTGCCACATCAGCCTCCTTGCTCTTCTTTGGCAAGAAGGACACACTCACCACTGAGCCTCTGCCCAGCTCTTCAGGCCCTCCTCCTGGGGCTCTCCAGTACCCACCTCTCTGCCTTGGCTCCAATGCCTCTCTCTTCTCTCCATAAGGCTTTCTACAGCACCCTCTGTACAATTCCAACCCACCCATACATTTCAGGGAGCTTATGAGGGACATAGCCAAGCTGGCTTTTATAACAGCCCTCCTCTGGACATAACCCTAATTAACTCATTGATCTACTGATCACATGAATGGATGGATTCATTCATGAAGGCAGAGCCCTTGTCACTTCAAGGTCCCTCCTGGTCCACCCCTCAAAGCGTTATAAAGGAGATGAAATTTCAATCTGAATTTCAAAGGGGGCAAACTGCACCAAAGCCTGCCACTGGGGAGGGTCCTTTCTCTGAGGTGGTATGGTATATATCTCATACAGCAGAAGAGCAAAGAGAACCTAAAAGCCCTTTTATCAGACAATAATCCATTCCTAAAGGCAGGAATCTCATGACTTAATCATGTCCCCCAATATCCCCAACTTTAATACTGCCATATCTGGGACATGATTTTGGGGCAGGACACAGTGGGGCCAAGGGGATCAGGCAAAGCCACCATGGAAGCCTGGGTCATTCTTATCCCGTAATTTCAGCAAATTGCCTTCACAAATGTGAGACCCTTGGCAAAAGTGGTCTGTCCCTACCACAAAGACTGGCTGTGAGGTGCAATCCAACCACGGTGATGAATCCACAGCCACCAAGGCCTCTTCTCAGGGAGACGGACTACCTAATAACACCGAATGTTCTGCCCATCACGTTCCTGGGTCAGCCCACGTGGCCAGCACAGCTGCGATTAGGGAGGCTGCTCTGGATGCTTTACAATCCGTTACGTTTATATTTCCCAAGGACACTGGAACATGCTCCAATTGGCACCTGAAGATAGATAATATGCCTTCTTCCAAATTATTTATTTTTTATTTATTTATTTATTTATTTATTTATTTTTGCAGTACTGGGGGTTGAATCCAGGACCTTGTGCCTGCATGCTTTGCAAGTGCTGGACCACTGAGCTGTGCCCACAGCCCATTGTTTACTTTTTGAGACAGGGTCTCGCTCAGTTACGGAGACTGCCTCTGGTCTTGAACTTGCGATCCTCCCACCTCTGCCTCCCAGCCACTGGGATTAAATGCGTGCACCACCGTGTCCAGCTTTCCAAATTATTTACGTGAATGTTTTCATGCAGAGAAAGACCTTTTTTGTTTTCTTTTGTTTTGGAGACAAGGTCTTTCTATGTGGCCCAGCCTGGCCTCAATTTCACCTTCCTCCCTGCCTAGTCTCCTCTGTATACAACCACACCCAGCTTAAGAAAAGAGTATTTTATATCAATTGTCAAGACTGAACAAGATTGTCATAGGAATGACTTAAACTGCGGTATAATATCCATGTGCCTGTGGGGCTGGGATTTAGCTCAGTGGGTAGAGAGCTGCTCTGCAGGCTCTGAGGTCCCGAGTTCAATTCCCAGCACCACAAAAGTGGGAGAAGGACCTGGCAATCCACTCCTGAGGCAATCCCAAAACAATCAGCCATTGAAAACCACATGAGGGTCTCTATGAGTTGTATATGACTCGAGGTCACCTAACAATAACAACAACAACATTAAGCCATGGGCTAGGGTTTAGCTCAGTTGGTAGAGGGCTACTCGGCGCTCTCCGAGGACCCACCTTCAATCCCTAGCACCACAAAAATGGGAGAAGGACATGGCAATCCACTCCTGAAGCAATCCCCAAACAATCAGCCATTGAAAAATGTATGAGGGTCACTATGAGTTGGACCTGACTTGACCACCTCTAACAACAAGAACAAATTAAGCCACAGTTCTATCCATATGTACTTGCTGTTGTTGTTAGGTGCCATCGAGTCGGTATCTGACTCATAACAACCCTCGTGTGTTCCAAACACCGTGGCTCTCTTACTGTCTGCGTTCGTACCTCTGCTGCGGATAGTGTTTTCAAGTTCTTGTTTTGCACCAGACTTGAGCAGTGCCTTCTGCACTTTGTCTCATTCGATAGTCATGGATGTCTTCTGATGTGGATGCTCACATGGTGCACAGGCGGACAGGGATTCCGGAGGAGTTGGGAAATGTGCCCAGGGCCACATCAATATCTCATGAGTGCTGGAGCAGAGAGCATTGCAGCTGAGAGGTGTCACGATTTCGAAAACTCTGAACATCTCAAGCCAGTTTTATCACTACACTGTCTCCACCCACGCGAAGATCCAGGCCCCTGATGTGCTGATTTACTTTATAGAAGTCACCACACCCCCTCGCTCCCGCCGGCTGGCCCTCCGGAATTTGCAGGTCATTCTGCCCCCCAGAGGGCCCCAGTCGAGTCTAACTCTGTCTAGTGGACGAGCTGCAGTCACCCTGAATCCCATGACGCTGCTGAGTCTCATCATCCTGAACCGCCAAGGGCCGCAGGGCACCCCAGGGAAGCTGCTAGTGGTTGACTATTCTCTGTCTAGCCTGACCCCTCCTATGTCTGCCCCAGCTCCTCAGTGATGCCCCAGCTCTTCAGTGAGGGTCAACCACGGGCAGACAACCAAAACCTGACTCAGGACCTGGGTCACAAGGCCCTCTTCTCGTCCTCTTACTAACGCCAAGAATACTCACCGGGTTGTTGTTGTTTTAGGTGCCTTTGAGTCAGTATCCAACTCATAGTGACCCTCTATACAACAGGGGAAACACTATTGTCAGTGCTTCTCTGCTATTCATAGGGTTTTCAATGGCAGGTTGATTTTTGGGAGTGGGTTGCCAGGTCCTTCTCCTAAGCCTACAGGACCTGGTGTTCCCAGGCAGTCTCCCATCCAAGTACTAACCAGGCCCGACCCTGCTTAGCTTCTGAGGTCTGACGGGATTGGATGCCACAGGGCTACGTCTGCAAGCATTCCCCGGGTAGTCCACAGCTATTCATCACAGGATGACTCAGTGTGACCCTGCCAGGGGCTGGGCTTAGACGATCCTCTGGATCCTCCAGTCCCCAGGCCCTGGTTAAAAGGCTGAGGTCCGCAAGCCCCAGCAGGGTCTGCTGTTCTAACGGCTCCCAGGGGAAGCTGGCAGCGAGGCTCAAAGGCCACGAAGGCCACGCAGTGAGCGCGGAGGCTGCGCAGACCAGACTTCTCGCTCGGAGTAACCTGTTGTGCATTTCTCCAGGGGAGCCCAGGCCAAGCAGTTTGCACAGCTCTCCCCCTGGGGGGCCAGGAGGTGGGAGAAGCAGCCCCCACACCTGCCTCCATCCCGAGCCTGCTTCCCATTTACTGCCTCTGAGGGTGCCCGCCTTGGATGAGGACCAGGGACCCAGAAAGGACTCCTGTCCCAGCATCCACACAAGCCGTGGCTGACCTGGACGGGAAGACAAGGGCCGGTGCCATGGGGCTCCAGGCACCCGTGCCCTTTTGGAGCAAAGAACCTGGAGACAGACACGGCAGTCAGAGCCCAGCACGCAAACAGGTGAGTTAGGCTTCCCATGTGTTCACAGGACCTCAGAAGAACACTTGCTCCATGGAGCCGTGAAGGGGAAAAAGGGCCGGCAGATACTTTGACTGCAATTTAAACTATGGTGAATCTTTGTTGTTTTGTTGTTAGGTGCTGTTGAGTTATATCGGACTCATAGCGACCCTCATAGGGTTTTCAATGGCTGATTGTTTCAGGATTGCTTAGGGAGTGGATTCCCACATCCTTCTCCCATTTTTGCGGTGCGGTCGAGACATGTCCAACTCATAGCCACCCTCATAGGGTTTTCAATGGCTGACTGTTTCGGGATTGCCTTGGGAGTGGATTGCCACATCCTTCTCCCATTTCTGCGGTGCTGGTAATTGAACTCGGGACCTCAGAGACTGCAGAGCGGCGCTCTACCAACTGAGCTAAATCCCAGCCCATGGTGAATCTTTAATGGTCGCTTAAAAATAGTTTTTAAAATTTTGTATCTATTTATGAAAATCAACTCTCCACTTGAAAACAAATCATCACCCGGCCAGGAAAATAGATTGCATATAGTCAATCCAAGCAAGAAACTGGATCATAAAAACTACACATAGGACAGAAAAAGCCCTCATTACCAATAGAAATTTCTATTTGGAGTTATTCACAAACCTGACAGGTGATACACTACCAAATTAGTTTACCTGTTCTTTTGTAATTTGATTAAAGTAATACATCTTTCACTAGCTCGACGCACATTTCACCAAAGCTCCTTCAGTTTGTTCCCCACATGTTCAACATCTTGCAGCTGTGAAGTGTCTTATACAAGTTGGAGAAGTGCTGTTTGGTGACCTCCCGGACGGCGTCTTCACACCAGCAGCTCCTACTGTCACGGCAGAGAAAGCTGTGTGCGGGGCTGAGTGGTTCCCACTGAGAGGAGAAGACCTGGGCTGACGAAGAGGACCGAGTGCAAGGCCACCGAGGGGAGCGTCACCTCTGGCAGAGAAGAAACACTGTGTCGCCAGACATCCTAAGGGAAGACAGCGCAGCGCAAAGCCCTCGGGAAGGATGAGTGGGCGTGGCTAGAACATCAGCAGAATGACTGCTGTGGAACACCGAGTTGTTGTTTCAAATTGTAGGTGACACTGACTTCTAATCTTGGGCTGGCTCAGAGATGCGGCAGTGGCCCGCACAGTGCTTTTGGTTGGTTTTGTTTTGTTTTTGATTTGTGAGACAGGGCCTCAACATGGAGACTAGGTTGGTCTACAGCTTTCTTGATCTTCCTGCCTCAGCCTCCCAACTGCTGGGATTACAGGTGTGTACCAACACACACTGAGTATGGGGCAGGGGGCAAAGGAATAATATAATTTTCTCTGTAAGATGGTTAATTTATATATCCAGCAGGCTTTTATTTTTATTTTTATTTTTTGGCAGTCCTGTGGGTTGAACCCAGGGCCTCGCACTTGCATGCTCTGCAAGTGCTGGACCACTGAGCTGCCCCCCCAGCCCATTTTTTACTTTTGTTTTGAGACAGGGTCTCGCTAAGTTACGCAGACTGCCTCTGGTCTCGAACTTGCCATCCCCCTGCCTCTACCTCCCGAGCCTCTGGGATTACAGGTGTGTGCCATTGCGCCCGGCTATCCAGCAGGCTTTATGCAGAAATTGACAAGCTGATTCTAAAATATGTGCGGAAATGCAAAGGACCTAGCGCAGCCAGTACACATTGGGAACTGAAGAATAGAATAGTAAAATTTGGACTTTCTGATTTCAGAACTTCAATAACTTAATCTGAGTTTATTTTAGGAAAAACTTTAGTGCAAACCTAAGATAATGAAATCAACCATTGGGTAAAAGATTTGAAAGCGACCTCTACATCTATAGGGAAAACTGATTCCAAACAATGGTGTCAAGGGGTTCAATACATGAAGAGAAGTCTTTTCAACAAATGATGCTGAAATAACTAAATATCTATATGGAGAAAAATGCATCCTTTACTTCACGTTTTCCTCAAAATTAATTTGAGATCGACCATGGAGATATAAATATAATTGTTGTTGTTGTTGATTAAAGTAATATATTTTTCACTAAGTCAAAGCACATTCCACCAAAGCCTCCTTTAGTTTATTCTCTACAAGTTCAACATCTTGTACCTGTGACGTGTCTTACACAAGTTGGAGAAGTGCTGTTTGGTGACCTCCCGGACAGTGTCTTCACACCAGCAGCTGTCGAGTGGGTATCCAACTCATAGCGACCCTCTGTACAACAGGGGAAACACTATTGTCAGTGCTTCTCTGCTATTCATAGGGTTTTCAATGGCAGATTGATTTTTAGGAGGGGGTTGCCAGGTCCTTCTCCCAAGCCTACAGCACCTGGTGTTCCCAGGTGGTCTTCCATCCAAGTACTAACCAGGCCCGACCCTGCTTAGCTTCTGAGATCTGACAGGATCAGATGCCACAGGGCTACAGCTCTAGGCATAAATATAATAGCTAAATCCATAAAATTTTTAGAAGAAAATATAGGAGAAAACCATCACAACTGTGGAATCGGTAGCGATTTCTTTAGTTAGACAAAATGTGTTAACATAAGCGATTTTAAGGAACAATCAATTGTCCGTTTTCAAAATTGAAAACTTGTGATATTGAGAAGACCATTAAGAAAATGAGAAGGCCAGGCGTGGTGTCGCCCACCTGTAATCCCAGCAACTCAGGAGGCAGAAAGATGACAGGTGCAAAGCCAGAAGCCACCTGCATAACTTAGCAAGGCCCTGTGTTAAGATAAAAAGTAAAAAGGAAGCTGGAGTACAACTCAGTGGTAGTGTGTGTGCAAAAAGCATGGGCAGGCCCCTGGGTACAGCCCCTAGTACTGCAAAAAAGAAAAGAGAAAAAGAAAGGAAAATGAAAAAAAAAAAGAAAGAAAGAAAATAAGAAGACAGAGCCACCTTGCTCACACCACCAACCTCTCTGGAAGGCTCCACTTTGGAAACATGGGCACGAACAGCACAATGGAGTGACTGAAAGAAACAAGCTAATAGGGGAGGAAAACTAGAAAAAGATACACTTTTAAAAGGGAGGAAAATGCAAATTAAAACCGTAATGAAAAGGCTCTTCAGCCCCAGTAACAGGGAAAATGAAGAAGACTTAGAATACCCAGGGTCAGCGAGAATGGGAGCAACTGCCCTCTCCGGAGTTGTTGAAATTGCAAACGCTCTGCTTGGTATGTTTTGGTATTTTGCAAATAAAGCCAAGCAAACCTTTAGCATATGAATGAGCCGTCCTATGGATTTTCCAAAGAGAAATGAAAACTCCATGCCCACAGCCAAGTTCGTATACAGGTGCTCTTGGGCTTTGCTTTAAAACCCAGTGGCAGGTCCCTTGAGAAAGGACAACCACAGTGTGGTCCATGGTCCATGCATTCAGTGGAGCACAGTTCATGGGGCAGAGGAGCACAGCATTGACATCCTAGCACTACCAGGAATCCCACACAGGTATAGCCAGAGACCTGGCCCCAAAAAGCAATGCTGAGCGATTCCATCCACACCGTCCAGGAACAGGAAAACCACCCTCCAGTGACAGGAACCAGGGCAGCAATGGTTGACCGGAAAGGGCCTGGGGTGTCTGGGCAGTGGACTTGCCACTTCTTCCCACAGGGTCCTGTGCTGTGGGTGTGCACAGTTGCCCAAGCTCAGTGAGCCACACCGTCACACCTGTGCACTGCGCTATTCACCAGCTACATCCACACACGAACACTGTAGACTGGGAGGGCGGTGGAGAGAGGACAGGAGGCAGAGACCCCGGTTTGGAAAAAATGACTCCTGCGTGACCTCACAGCGGGCCCCACTTTGCTGTTAGGTCCCCCGTCAGTGAGTCCCTCCCAGAGAGGGGCCGTGGTACACACCTGTCATCCCAGCGACTTCGAAGGACAGTGCTAATGTGAAAACAGCATTACGACTCGTTCCTTCACGAGACCCCTCTGAGAGCTTGTGGTCCTGAAATCACCCCTACTTAAAGCTCTCGGCTCTGTGCTTCTTGGCCCCACCAGCACATTTGGGCCATCTCTCTATTCAGGTGACATGACAAAAACGACATCCCAATTGTGTGCCCAACCTGGCCCGAGAGTGGCCGTAACAAAATGAAGGTCTTCCGCCTCTCTGTGCCCTCACAGGTGCTTTGGGGCCATGCGGGGTGAAGTCACCATCTGCAAGGCTGGTGCGGGGTAGAGGGTGAGCTCATAGGGAGGAGGAAGACCAAGCCAGGCGTGGCCCTCTTGGGGCGCCATCTTTATGATTCCTCTTGCTATTCAGCAAAGGCAAACCCAGCCTCATTCTGCCAGCAGGTGGGGAGTGGACAGAGTTCCGCCAGGGGTGGTGTTTAGTAGTGGAGGCCCAGACACTTCTGGGAAGATGACGGAGGCTGCTGAGCAATGTTGGTCACTGAGGCAGCCCCCCCCCCCCACGTTATGATCTCAGTCACTGCCTGGCCTGCAACTGTCCCTTGATCCTGCCAAGAATGGGCCAGCCTGGGGTGAACCCATGGGAGGCAGAGCCTGGACTCGTGGCCAATGACTCCCATGTAGGATGCTGGCAAGGATTCAGGGGCTGGAAAGTATCCCTCGTATACCACTAGTGGGACTGTAAATTAGTTCAGCCACTATGGAAAACAGTACAGAGTTTCCTCAGAAAACGAGAAATAGGACTTCCATAGGATCCAGCTATACAATGTCTGGGAATATACCCAAAGGGACCTAAGTCGGCACACCACGGGGACACCTGCTCTCCATGTTTGCTGCAGATCTCTTCACAAGAGCAAAGATATGGAATCAGCCTAGATGTCCATCAACAGATGATTGGTTTAAAAATGTGGTATATATACACGATGGAATATTACTTAGCAGCAAAGAAAATTTAAAGTAGGTCAGTTGCAGCAAAATGAATGAAACTGGAAATCACCTTGTTAAGCAAAAGGACCCAGATTCAAAAAGAGAAATACAGCATGTTCTCACTCATATTGGGGAGCTAGATCTATCTTTTTAACACACACACACGTATACATATACAATTGTATATGTCTAAGATTAGAAAACACAAGGGGACCATCAAGGGGGCAGGGGAGTGGTGGGAAGGGAGGAGATCCACACAGAGGGGTAAAGAGGGATAAAACAAGTGCAAAATACAGGATGCAACTTGATGAAAATCCCCACAGTGAAAAAGTAAACAGTGTAAAATACAGGATGTGACTTGATGAAAATCCCCACAGTGAATCTCACAATACTGTGTGCAATATTTTGGAAAATCACACAATACCTCAAAATCCGTACAATTACCATCACAGGCTAATCAAAGATTTCTGTAAAATGTCTAAGATGATGGATACGTCAACAAGTCTGATCTGGTGAGTGCACACTGTATATATGAATTGAACCATCACTTTGTACTCTCAAAATGTGTACAATGAAAACACTGATTTTAAAACACTGCCTCCTCTGAGGCACTCCTTCACAGCAACAGAAAATGGATTAAGACCCAGGGTGTTCCAAGGGCAGGAGGGAACTAGAGCAAGCTGCCTCACTTAGGTGCTGCGAGGGCACTGGGCAACTGTGAGAACAGAGCACGTGAACTAGAGGAAGCATTATGTAAATGCCCACTCTACGTGGGGCGCGTGCCTCCCGGTCTAGCCCAGAGGTTCGGATGGGTGGTGCCCCCACGCACACAGATACTAAACACAATTCACTAAGGACCCTTGGGTGAGGGGCATGGACTCCTACGGCCCTCAAGACGCTGGAGGAGGTGGGAGAAAGGAAAAGCCTCAGGCACTTTTGCCTTCCAGGGGCAAACATCTGTGTTGGTGGTCTCAGTGGTCACGAGGAGACAGTTCTTGCTTCATTGGTGATCAGATGGAGAGCGGGTTCTTTCCTTGTTGATGGTCGCGGTGGGAGAGTGTTCTTTCCTCACGGAAAGTCCGGGCGAGAAAACGGGAAAGCTGTTTCCTCATCGGTGGTCTGGGTGAGAATGGGCGAAAAGGGTCTTGCTTAGCGGATGGTCTGGGAGAAAACCTGCACACAGGTGGGAGGGTGAAAGCCAGGAAAAGTGACAATGAAGACACATTACGAAGGGAGGCGCCTCATGTGCCTCCTGTGGCTAGACTCACCGTGATCACATTTAACTCCAGTTCTGCCTAGTTCTGCCACACCATGTTCCCCTGGGAAGCAGAAGGCAGAGGGTGGTGAGGGCTTGAGAAGGTGCCTTTGTGGCACCTGAAGGTGTGGGTGGGCACCACAGGTCTTAGGATGGTGACCTCCCAGGACAGTCTCCATCCCAAGCCCTCCCCCTTTGCTCGGGAGGACCCTGGCAAACAGGAAATGGCTGGAAGCTGGATCACAGACGAGAACAGGAAGCAGTGACAGGACCTTGAGGAGGAAGCTGCTGCCTTGACTTAAAGCACAGAATGTGACTTCTCACCAAAGCCAAAGACTATGATGTGATGAAAGACACTTCAAGGGAAAAAATGGAATTACCTTGGCACTCCACATGACAGGCGTAGGCTCTTCAGAGAGATGGAATCCTGAGCTGTGTGCACACTCCAATAAAGGAGTATTGATTAATGAAAGAAAAAATCGTGTATATGAAAATAAGCAAGAACTGAAAATAACTCACCACAAGAGTACTGTTGACATTACTTAATAAGGCAAGAAACTACTTAATTTAAAAATTCATGCACCATGTAATCCCACATAATCAGATCAATTCATTCCACTGCCAAGTTTAAGGTCTGATCTATATTCAATTTTGGTCCAACTCACCAGAGATGCTAAACTGAAACTACATCGCACTGTCAAGCTAAGATAAATACCAAAAGTCAACATTATATAAGCTTTCTAAAGCTCAATTTTACAAACTAGATGAGGGTTCTCTTTCATTTTACACCATTAACAGGTAAATAGCTCAAACATAAGAAATCCAGAATGGCATCGATGCTCAGGAATTTCGTTATTTTAAATTTGATCAGAGTAATTTTTAAGGTATCAAACGAAATAAAATCATTTGTGTTAAATCACCACAGAATAGCTGGGGGATTATCAGAAAAATAATAATGCTGGATACATACAAGGATATGTGTGGAAGATAGTAATGCAAACATACATGAAATCTCTGACCTGTTATACTCTGTTAATTGAAAAACAATCCTGGATATCCTAAACTTTTTGGTGTGGTCCCAGGGATGGAAGCTAGGGTCCTTGTGCGTGCTAAGCATGCACTCACCACTGAGCTACCCCTCCAGCCTGGTATCCTTATCTTATTCAACAATTACTCAATACATTTCCAAATTTCTTCCCCACTTTGTGTCTTTCCCACTTTGTGCATTTGTGCCCATGTAAAACGAGACAAATGTGAATGAACTGAGAAGGCTACAATGACAGGCCAGTCAAGGCCAAGGATTCCTCGAGTCACTGATGTTAAATTTCAGGGGCAATCACTAGCCAGAATGTCTCTCCCCTGACAGCTGTCTGGCATGCCGACGGCAAACCCCACAGCAAAACGAATGGACGCATGGACAAGTGCGCGTGAGAACAGGGTGGTTTTGAATAGAGAGCCTCCAGGAATGATGTAAGGCCTCTCAGTGGGTCTCAGACAGGACCTTTCCATCCAAACCTGGCAGAAGAACACCGTGCACCATGGTGCTGTCTCAGCAAAGGGCATGGACCATGTGGGGACCACGGCGAGGCTGTCAGAGCCCCTGCCCTGCCCCTCCCACCCTCAGGGAGAACACGGTGCCGGGGCCGCTGGCTTTTCTCTTCCCTCTGGGTCCCAGGAGCACACTTGAAAATGTCCCATTTCATATGTCTCTGAGTGCCAAGGGCAGGCAGTATCATTGAGGTGCTACACTGAAACAGCCAAAATAGCTCATGCAAACCCTTTTTCTCCATGTGACCAACAGACGTCTGCACTGAGGCAGGCAGAGGGGCCACTGGAGAGGCTGATGTCCTGCTCAACAAGGAGTGGACACTTGCCACCAGATTTCTGCCTCAGAGGGAGGGCAGGCTGATAGCAGGCTCCCGGGGAACCAGCACTACCAGCACATTAGGTGGCCACTGACGGGAGGAAGAGGGGTCTCCCGTGGGTGAGAAGGGAGCTGTGTTCCACTGCAAGCATGTGGCTGTCTTTGAAGCGCAGTGAGGTGCCATACACTCAGCTATGGTGGGTCATCAGATTCAAACAAACCTCCTGTGAACTCCATCCAGACACATTACTGATGCATTGGCTGTTGGGGATTTTTAAAAGCACCCCATAAATAGGGTCCCTCGAACCAGCCTGAGGGACTGACCTCTGGTTGACCCTCAGGCCACATTCTACTCACTCCTTTATGCCCCCTCCCATCTAGTGGCTAAAGATGGCCCCTGACCAGCCTGACCCTGTCCTAACCACCTCTATCTTGATTGGCTAGCCCCCTGATTGGCTCCTAAGGCACCCTACATGATTGGACCCCTACCTACCCTAACCACCAATACAAATTGCACCCCTATTTGAATAACAGTCCCACCTGGCAGGTACTGTCATACCTGCCAAGGAATGCACCCTGATTGGCTGACCCTGGTACACACCCCCTCCCAAGAGCCTATAGAAACAGGCTCCTGGACCCCACTTCACCCCTACTGTTCTCCACCTGCTGACTGGACCCCATCACCTTGATCCAGTGCTCCCCAATCCTGAGACAGACTACTTAGCAAGCCGGCAAGTTAAGACCAGGGGCCCCGAAGCAACAAAGGCTACTAGCAACTCACGAAGAGCCTCCCAGTTCCTCCCATCCCTGGGAAAGAGGGAGGCAGAGAAGGCGAGCTGTGACAGTCAAGACCACCAGACCTCCATCCCAGTGGAACACCTGTTGCTGTAGCTTTAAGAGCAGAACTGGACCATCAGTGAGCCTGCAGTATTCTATACTGCTGGCTCTGAGCTAGCACTTGACAGGGGCTGCTTGCTGGCTGCCCCTCGCTTGGGGAGCAACCCAATAAATTTCCCCTCTCCTGTTTTCCTTAGAAGGTCTCCCGAGGTCCTTCTTTGGTGCCTCCAGCCACCACACCAACCTGGTCCTGTGGGTCCCTGATACCCACTCAGTGTCAGGGCAAGGCTCTAACCTCTGCCGGGCCTGAACCGAACCCCAACAGTTGGCCTCTCCTGCAGCCCACGTTCTTATTGTGATGCGAGGGTGTCCTCAGATTGCAGGTCAAGGCACAGAGTGTGAACCCACCCTGCACGCAGCTAGACGTTAGCTGTGTTTCATCAACCACCACTGGACGACCACAGTTCATGCTGCCAACTGGCCAATTTCACACGCAGTGAACTTGGCCACGTGCTCCGGGGACTCCCACTGGCCTGTGTTCCCCATGCAGTGCTGGCCTCTGATAAGCACATGGCGTCTCTAATGGGCAGGCTTGTTCTGATGCCCAGATTTAAGGAGCGATGCTGTTTGAAACGAGCTTCACTCTGCAAATGTGTATTCAGTGTTTTGCACGAAGTGCTTCGAAGGACATGAGCCTGGCAGAGCAAAGAGCTCCTCTCCAGTGTGGGCTGGTGACGCACGCGTGGATAATCACGAGAAAGGGGTGAACAGAATGGATGCACGTGGTCACCTTTTTAAGTTCTCTACAAGAGCATTCCTGTCTCTGAGAAATACATCGCATTTGTCATTCTGAGATCCTAAAAAGCACAGCAGATCCCGTTCCTCTGCTCTGCCCTAAGCCACACTGCCCTGCGGAGGATCTGGTTGTGGCCTGTTTCTCTCCCTAACTTGACTCTCTTTTTTTCTTTCTTTTTTTTTTTTTTTTTTTGAGTTACTGGCGGTTGAACCCAGGGCCTCGCACCTGCATGCTCTGCAAGTGCTGGACCACTGAGCTGCACCCTCAGCCCATTTTTTTTTAACTTTTTGAGACAGGGTCTCACTAAGTTACTCAGACTGCTTCTGGTCTCGAACTTGTGATCCTCCTGCCTCCCCCTCCCCAGCCACTGGGATTACAGGCGTGCGCCACCGCACCTGGCCCTACCTTGACTCTTGAGGCTGCTCCAGGCTAGTTGCTCGCTAGGCAGTTTTGCTCCTAATGGTAAATCCCAGCCACAGGTCCCCAAGAGTGAGCTCCTGCTGCCCACTGCACCCTGTGCACTGGCTGATGACTCCCAGAGGCCTGACTTCCATGCAGACATCACACCCAGCCGTCACCCTGGGCCCGTGGCGCCTGCCCTGCTCACCAGCTGCTCTCTCCTCGGCTCCCCTCCCAGAGAGGGAAAGCAGCCCCCTTCCCATCTCCTCTCTCAGGCTGAATCCCAGACCTCCACCAAACTCGTCTGCAGCTGTTCTCAGCTCTGTTTCCAAGAACTCCCCAAATCTGGCCATTTCTCCCCACCCCCAGGCAGTCGTGAAGGTTGAGTCACCAACTCTGCTCCCTGTTTGGATGTGGCCTTCTGAGCCCAGGGCCCCGACACTCAGAGCAAAGGCCAAGCCCAGCAGCCCCATGACGTCATCTCTCCTTTCCCTCCCCCATCCCCCCACGCCTCCCAGTCCGGCCCATATGTTCAGACCGGTGTTGTTGCGGCACACATAGATATTAAACACAATTCACTCAGGACACTTGGGGGAGAGGCGAAGATTCCTACAGCTCTTGGGACGCTGGCAGAGATGGGAGAAAGGAAAATCCTGGGGACTCATGCCTTCCAGGGGCAAACACCCATGTTGGTGGTCTCAGTGGTCATAAGGAGAGAGTTCTTGCTTCGTCGGTAATCAGATGGAGAGCAAGTTCTTTCCTTGTTGATGGTCATGGCAGGAGAGCATTCTTTCCTCACCAAAGGTCAGGGTGAGAAAGTGAAGAGAGCTGTTTCCTCGTCGGTGGTCCACGCAAAAACAGGGTCTTTCCTTGGTGGTCGAAGGTCCCGGCGAAAAAGGATCAAGCTGCACTGCAGCTCCTTATATAGCTCTCCCACGGAATGGCCTGAGCCAATCAATCAGCTTTGAGTTCAATTGTCCAATCAGGTTCGGGGGATTTGTGAAGGGTTTTGTACAAATGTCCAACCAAGTTACTTTCATTTTCCCTAGATTTAGCCATTTTCCCCATTTTGTTTTTTTTACCAATTTCCTCCCAATTTCTCCCTACACAAGGGCTTCTCTAATACAAAAAGCTGGGGCATTCCTTCCTCGGGGTCTCTGCCTGGGCCATTCCCGCTGCCTGGAACACACTTCCCAAGGAAGTTCCATGAGTGTGGCTCACTTTCTCTCCTTCCCACACACGCTGCCATCCATTCTGGAAACGGTGCCCTGCCTACAGGGACCAAAATTCACATGCGCCTCACCCTCCTGCTCCCTTGACCCTGCTCCACTTCACTGTGCTTGACATATGTGTGACTCACACCCTTGGGCCACTGCTCGGTTCCCTGCCGCCTACCCTGGTGGGGTTCCCACTCCATGAGGGGGGCTGCTGCCAGTTCTGATCATGGGAGACTCCCAGGGCTGGGCACAGAGGAGGCGCTCAATAATTATCCAGTGTAAAAATCAATGCAGTGACCAAACAAAGAGTGGAAAGGGACTTTTAAACCTAAGGTGAGTTTTGGTTGGAAGCTTGACTGTGGTCTCACAGCCCTGTTGGTGGAAAATTCTTTTGCTGCGCCTGCTCTGCTTGAAAATGCAAGGCCATGTGGGAAATGAAGGGCAGAGAAACCTAACGGGATAGTGACTAGGTTTGCTGGCAGTGCTTCCCGGGACTCTGGACATAAGTCTCCGTCTCTCCGGGCACCTGGCACCCCTGCTCTGCTCCCTTCAGCTGCCCTGACCTTCTCCCCATCTCTCCCATCCCTCTCCCTGGAGTCAGGGGAGGAGAGACGTCATTGTCTCACCATGAGCCTTGCTTCCAGCCACCTGCAACCCCCTCTGTCTGGTCCTCCCGCCCTGAGAAAGCTCCCCTCAGCCAGCCCTGCCCTGCTTTGTAGCTGGACCTGGGGTAGCACTATGTCATGATTTGCCAGTTGTTTCTGATTAGTGGTTGCTCTCACAAGCACCCCAGTCAGTCTCAAAAGTGTGCTGTTCAAACGACAACTATAAAAAACCTCATTAGGGCAGCTGATGAACACAAAAAGTGAACTAGGAATAAGTCTTAGCCCTGAGTCAATATTAAATGCACAATTTTGAAAATCATGACAGACTCTGAGGTGCATATGGTTAAAAAGAAGCAGAATCTCCAATTTGCTTTCCAATGGTTTGGGGGCAACACACACCTGTACAGGCGTCTGGCACAATGACGAGGTAAACTAAACAACTGGTGAGTCCAAGGAGGGTTGGAAGGGGGAAAGGCTAACACCATGAAGCTCAGAGATAAGTACTGCTTTAACTCACAGGAAAATGGAATCGATGCCATTGTCCTATTCCTCTCACTACATGGAACAAAAACTTTAGACAGTACATCCAAAACAAATGTAACATGACTCGAGAGACAAAAACAAAAATAAAAACAAAAATAAACAATGCCAATCAGCTGGGCAACTTGAGATTCAAGAAGGGACACAGAAGTGAGCTCCCTGGGTCTTCTCTTTGCCTTGAATATCCCAGGCTTAGGGAGCAAGAAATTCACTATGTGGACTTGTCAGACAGAAAACAACATCAACGGGAGCCTGCTTTCTCTGGCCAAAGAAATAGGAAACTGATATCCTAGCGAGGCAGGAACTTTCAGAAAATCATCCCTGGGTTTCAAACCAACACCAGAGAAAGGATTCTGTATTTCTTTCCCATCCCCACCCATGCCAGCAAAGCTGAATGATAAACTAGACCACCCTCCTCAGAAGGCTGGGGAGTGACTCACCAGGGTGAGATCACTCTGGTATTTCCATTCCTGCAACCTCAGGGGAGACCAAGGGAAGTAGTGCTGAGTGGCTCCAATTCTTCCTGTGGGGGTTGGGGGTGTCTGCAGAAACATGCTGGGGCCAAGAATCTCACCAGGGTCCCCACATCAGATGTTACTGGAGACCCATGAGGAACCTAGACAATGACCCTCATGTGCCAGAACCAAGGTTGATCCCTCTCTTCCCTTGCAGGAGCAGTCTCAGAGAAAGTCACCTAAAGAATTTAAGTAGGACTTAATATCTCAAAACATAATGCACCAATTGCTCAGTTTCAATCAACACTGATTCATCAGACCAAGAATTAGAAAGACTCCAAACTTAACGAGGAGATACCAATACCAAGTTGGCAGGTGTTAGAATTATCTGACCAAAGTTTTAAAGTAAATATCATGTCTTCAATGAGCAATTACAAATACGTTTGAAACAAATGAAGAAAAAAAAACAGCAAGTTCTAACAAAGAAAAAACTTAAATACCACATAGAATCACATGGAAATTTTAGAATGGAAAAATACAGTGAGTGAAATAAAAAGTACAATGGATAAGCTCAACATCAAAATGGAAAGGACAGAGGAATGAATCTATGAACTAAAAAACAGAAGCATACAAATTACCTTGATCGAATAACAGCAGAAACTAAAAATGAAAAATATCCCTGAGAAATGTGGAGCTATAAGAAACACTTAATTTTGTGTCACTGAAGTTCAGGAAGGAGAGGAGAAAGAGTAAGAATGGAAGGGACCTGAAGAAATTACAGGAGAAAACTCCTCAAATTTGGCAAAGCACATATACCTAAAAAAACTTCCAGAGTCTGAGTAAACCCCAAGCAGAATAAACCTAAGCAAACACACACTGAGACATGTCGCTATGAGCTGAATGCCCTTAGTGGGATGGGATTTGGAAGGGAGATTTGGGATGATAATGAGGTTTAGATGAAGGCATAGGTGAAGCCATGGAGATGGCTCCTCATGGTGTGATTAATGTAGTTATAGAGAAAAGAGGACACTTAAGTTGTCTCTCTGATACTCACACCAACAAAGGTCCTGGGCAGACATGTTCAGGAAGATGCTATGACCAGGAGCAAAGTTCACTGACAACTCTGTGTTAGATGCCTCAGACACCACAGCTGGGAGAAAAAGAATTCCATTATTTAATCAACTTGGATTGTTTTTCATTTGTTTGTTTGTTCATTTGTTGTAAAGCAGGTTAAACCAAGACATATCTAGTAGTCAAACTTTTGAACACTAAAGTCAAAGAAAATATCTTTGAAACAGTGTGCAAGAAAACCTCAACATAAATTAAAAAATGTATTGAATTGAATAAAAAAGGATATAATATATTAAACTCTGAGAGACATGAGTAGTGTAGTGTTTAGAAGGACAGTTATAGCACTTAATGCTTAAGAAAGGGGGAAAGTCTCAAATCAATAACATAATCTATCTCAAAACCTTATACAAAGAACAAAAAATAAACCACATAGATTAATGGAATTAAAGAACTCAAAATTTAACACATACAAATACACCAAAGTAATATTTTACAAGAATGTAAATATAAGTCAATATATCAAGGGTAAACTTTTAAAAAATGATTCTAGACAAATAGGGCACTGTATTAAGTAAGGTTCTCCAGAAAAACAGGGCTGAAGCAGGGGTGGGGAGAGAGAGAGAGAGAGAATGAGAATAAGGAACAAACAGACACGCTCATGAAGACAAGTTCCAAGATTGCTGGACACCTTAAGGTGCCAATGGTTTTTGTTCCAATCTAAGTTAAGCTGAAGAATCAGGAGATCCAATAGTGAGTTCCTGGCATGCTTGAGTTCCAGAAAGAGCAGACATAGATGCTTCTTTTTAAGTGAAAGGGCAAGCAAAAAGCCAGTGACCTAGCTAGGATGCTGTGAGGCAGGAAGAATTCTCTCTTATTTGGGGGAAGGCTGGCCTTTTTGTTCTATTCAGGCCCTCAGGTGATTAGACAAGGCCAACCTGTGTTAGTGAAAATGCTATGATTTACTCCATCTACTAATTAAAACATGAATCGTCATTCCAAAACACATTTTTTTCTTTCTTTTTTTTTTTTTTTCTTTTTTTTGGTGGTACTGGGGGTTGAACTCAGGGCCGTGCGCCTGCATGCTCTGCAAGTGCTGGACCACTGAGCTGCACCCCCAGTCTGTTTTATTACTTTTGAGACAGGGTCTCGCTAAATTATGCAGACTGCCTCTGGTCTCGAACTTGCAATCCTCCTGCTTCCGCCTCCAGAGCCTCTGGGATTACAGGGGTGCGCCACCGTGCCCGGCATTCCAAAACACTTTCACAGAAACACTCATGATAATGTTTGAACAAATACCTGGTTGCATCATGGGCCAAGTAGACTGACTATAATAATCATCACAGAAACATAGAAGAAAAAGGCAAAACACTCATACCTTACATAAGAATAAATTTTAAATGGATTATGGACTTTACCATAAAATATATTACCATAAAGCTCTAAAAAACATAAAAAGAAGGAAATCTCAAATCTAAAACTAGTTTTTAAAAAAAGACTTTAGATCTAATACCAAAAGTGTGATTCATAAAAGACAAAATTTTTAGATTAGACCTTTTCAAAATGAAATACTTTTCTCTTCAAAAAACCCTTATTAAGAGACTAAAAAGAAAACTACCAAATCAGAGAAAATATGTGCAAAGTATATATCTGACAAGGGATTAGTACATACAATACATAAGGAATTCTCAAAACTCATCAGTTAAAAAGCAATTCAATTGTAAAATTAAAATCACATGAGACATCACTATACCCCTATCAGATGGCTAAATGGAAAAAAAATTAGTGACAATACCAAATGTTATTGAGAATACAGATAAACTGAACCTCTCATCACCTGATGGGTAAGATGGTGTAGTAGTCCTGGAAAATATTTTGGAAGTTTCTTTAAAACTATACATTTGGCTGCAACAATGGGATTAAACATTAAAAAAGATTGTGAACAATGCAGAGTGTTGGAGAATTGTGGGGCACACACCTCCAGGTCCGGCCTGGATATTCCGATGGGCGGCACCACCACCCACACAGATATCTAAACACAAGTCACTCAGGACCCTTGGTTGAGGGACACAGACTCCTGCAGCCCTCGGGAATGCAAGCAGAGATAGGAGAAAGGAAAAAGTCTCAGGTGCTTTTGCCTTGCGGGAACAAACACAGCTCTTTATTTTTCTTTCTCCCCCCTGATAAGGCAGAGAGAAACCTAAAGTGTACAGCTATTACTGCTAGCAGCTCTTATACTGCCTCAAGGGCAGATGCTTCAGGGTTGGTGGTCTCGGTGGTCACGAGGAGAGAGTTCTTGCCTCGTTGGTGGTCAGATGGAGAGAGAGTTCTTGTCTAGTCTGTGGTCCACAACAGAGAGAAAGAGAGAGCTGTTTCCTTGCCGATGGTCTGGGTGAGAGAAAGTGAGCTGCTGTAGTACAGCTCCTTATATAGCTCGCCCTGAATGGCCTGAGGCAATCAGCTTTGAGTCTAATTGTCCAATCAGGTTCGGGGGATTTATGAAGGGTTTTGTACAATTGTCCATTCAAGTTACTTTCATTTTACCTAGATTTCTAATTTATAAACAAGATCCTCAAAAGCCATCTGGGGTTTTTGCCAATTTCCTCCCAATTTTCCCCTACAGAGAGTGTTTCACCCTCTTGTGCATAGAGTCACTATGAATCAGACCCAACTCAATGGCACCTGACAACAACAACAAGAATATATACTTTTTAGGCCAATGCTGGACCTCATATCCTGATATCTGGTAATTTTTAAACCTCTGCTCATCTTTTAGTCAGTTTTCTTCTGAAATGGGATGTCTTCTTGGCTGAAGCAACTTGGCCCTACTTGGTCCCACCTTGAAAGACTAGAACTTACATGAAACTGCCAACCCTGGACAAACTGAAGAAAGGCCTCATTTTCACAGCAGAGGTGCCGCTGAGCTTGTGCTGTGGGTCAGAGCCTGCCCACCCAGCTGCAGACCTGCTCCTTTCCCGTTTGGGTTTTGTTCTGGAATGAAGGAGTCACCTGTGAGGCTGCTCCTGGAATTGCCCCAGCAAAGATGACCACTGATTTCGAGGAACGTATTTTTTACAATCACTTTTATTGCGGTATGGTTGACACACAATTAAATGCACTCGTTCTAAGTGTATAATCCAAGGGAGATCTTGGAAATGTACATGTTGTTGTTAGGTGCCGTCGAGTCGGTATCTGACTCATAGCGACCCTCATAGGGTTTTCAATGGCTGACTGTTTCGGGATTGCCTTGGGAGTGGGTTGCCATGTCCTCCCATTTTGCGGTGCTTTGGAATCGAACTCGGGACCTCAGAGACTACAGGGCAGCGCTCTACCAACTGAGCTAAATCCCAGTCTAGAAATATACATAGTTCTGTAATAAACAACACTCAAGATGCATCATGTCCTTATTAGCCCAGGATGATGTGGAATCCTATTATAACTAGCCTAATAATTTTAAGGCCTGCAGCCGTAGCCCTGTGGCATCCAATCCCGTCAGATCTCAGAAGCTAAGCAGGGTCAGGCCTGGTTAGTCCTTGGATGGGAGACTGCCTGGGAACACCAGGTGCTATAGGCTTGAGAGAAGGACCCTGCATCCCACTCCCCCAAAAACAATCAGCCACTGAAAACCCTATGAATAACAGAGAAGCACTGACAAAGTGTTTCACCTATTGTATGTAGGGTCACTATGAGTCAGATACTGACTCGACGGCACCTAACAACAACAACAACAATAATTTTAAGAAGAAGGCAAACAAAGTACTACCAACCTTGCACTTGGGCCCAAAGATGTAAGCCATGTCACCAGTACTCAGTGTAGAGAAGACGGTGTTCCTCCGCACAGCAAGTGCTTACTGTAGTGGTTTAGATATGAGGTGTTCTCCAAAAGGCTGGGAGGCCCAGGCTTGGTTCACAGCTGATAAAGCTGCGGTGAGGAGGTGGCATCGTGGTGCTAGACCTTGCTTGAGCGCAGAGTGATGGAGCCAAGCCAAAACGCACTGCAACTTCTCAAGCCAGGAGCCACAAGAAACCTTTCCTCCTCTAAGTAGATATTTCCAAGTATTTTATCATAGTGGTAGAAAGCTGACTGACACAGCTAGGAGCAGGCCAGGCGCCTCATGATAGGTGTGTGGGTGGTTGAGGGGGAGGGTGTGCATACACTGGAATATTACTCAGTCTCAAAAAGGAAGGAAATTCTGCCACAGGGATGAGCCTCAAGGACTATGATCAGTGACACAGGCCCGACACACGAGGCCAAACACCATCCCATCTAGGGTGCACAGGCATTTGGAGCAACCGCACAGAGACAGAAGGGGAGGTGTTGGGGCCTGGGAACAAATAAGGGCCTGGGGGGGTGGTGCTTAATAAGCAGGAGGCTTCAGTATTGCAAGATAATAAGCTCTGGAGAGGGACCAGGGGAATGGTTATTGCAGGGCAATGTGAATGTCCTTAATGCCATTGAATTGTACACTTAAGTGTAGTGAAAACTTATCAATTTTGTTTAAGTGCGTTTTATCACAATTACAAACAAATTATCATCATAATGGGAGTGAAGGCTCATTTACAAAACTGAGAAGTAGAATCGGTGTCAGAAGCAGGGGCAAATGGGCTCATGGGATACTCATGGGCAGCTTGATCCCAAACACAAGATGTGTGTAGAGTAAAATTTGCTAAAATCCATACGGGCTCTTACATCTTATTTATCCACAAAACTCTTTTCATCAGTGCCTTCCCTGCTAAGTTAATATTGATTTTCCTATTTGCCTCTGTTTAAAATATGGCGTAAAGAAATTAAGTGTATCGCATTGATGGTGGCATGTTCTTTACCCTTAGAAGTGAAAAGATCACTTTAAAACCATTCTGGGAGCCAGGCGCAGTGGTGCACACTTGTCATCCCAGCGGCTCAGGAGGCAGAGGCAGGAGGATCGCAAGTTCGAGACCAGAGGCAGTCTGCGTCACTTAGTGAGACCCTGTCTCAGAAAGTAAAAAAAAAAAAAAAAAAAAAAAAAAGGGCTGGGGGTGCAGCTCAGTGGTCCAGCACTTGCATAGCATGCAGGCGCGAGGCCCTGGGTTCAAACCCCAGTACTGCAAAAAAACAAACAAACAAAAAAACCCCACAAAACAACAACAACAAGAAAAAAAAAAAAACATTCTGGGAACTTGGCGGAGGCTCCTGCAGCCCAGCATGGCCTCAGATGCTTCCCCGCCTGGCAGTTTGCAAGGTGAGCTTTCTGCAGGGGTCGCCACGGCTCCCAGGGAGGGGAAATGGAAATCTGTATTTCCCAGACTCAGGCCGCAAGGCTTCAAGGAGAACATGGGCCTCCAGGGTTTTCAGATGCTCGGCTGAGAGGCCTTGCGCTCCGGGCCATTTTTCCTGGCCTTAGAGTGAGGAAGGAGCCGGGCCCAGCTGCAAAAGTGTCTCTGCCCTTCTCCATCTGTCATCCTCCACGTCCGGCCGGCAGCGTTGATGGAAGCGCCCAGACCCTCTCTAATGTACTGGAAAAGGCTTCCGCACGCCTCGCTCTGCTTCACGGCTCAGGACATCTCCGGCCCGAGCCCCAGCCCCGTGGAACAATCTGCCCTTCTCTGGGCAATGCCCTGTGGGCTGGTCCTGGGCGGGTCATGTTGTGTTTTCTGGGCAGACGCCTCAATGCTGGTCTGTGTGCAGCTGCGGAACAAGAGCCCTAAGCAGACGGGAAGCCTCGGAGCCGGCCATTCATCAGCCCCGCGACAGGCCCTACCTGCGCCTAGCCTCAGCCCCACGGTCTCCTCGGAGACTTCTGCTTTAGTAGTTTAAAGGACCTCCTCAGATGGCTTCCTTCCCGAACAGGAGCGCGTTCCCTCCCGGCGCCCAGACCCATGTTGGGAAATCAGAGAGCAGGGATGAAGGAGTTCTCAGGGTCCTGGAGACATCACGTAACATCAGTGACTCCGAAACAGCCTGTCCTTATGGTGAACGACACCCGCTGGACGTGGCAAACACTGTTGCATCCCTCAGGACGCAAATGGGCTCCCAAGTGGTGTGGATTTGGAAGCATTCAAATAGACCAGTTGTGATAGTAGGCGTTCAGTGCAGAGAAGCCCGCGGGCAGGATGGCACTGCAGTGTGTGCAGAGCGAGTAGCCGTGAGTTTGTGCAAATGCTGGTCTGGAGAAATGGACTGGCTGGGTGTTCATGATCCTGACCCGCTGCTTTATGGTGGGTCTGCTGGTGCCTCCCAGGCAAGATCATTTTGCCCACAGGGACTCGGCAGGATCTTTCCAGGTGTTAGTAGGGGTCACTGGCTTCTCGTGGGTAGGGGACAGGGATGCTGCGAAGCAGCCTGCAGAGTGGCAAAAATGACCAGCCCTGGTGGCAGCCGTAGCTGGAAGCAGGAAATGTGCCTGAAGGAACTGAGAGGTTTTCATTTGCCTACTGTGCATTTGCAAAGCGATAAAGTTCCAAAGAGGTAACCAAGGTCTCCGCAGAACTTGGAATAACCTTTGAACAGATCAGCTGAATTTCAAAGGCTGCACAGGAAGGGTCATGGCTGCTCATTCCCCAGATGCTACCAAACAGCGCGCTCGTGCTCCTCCCTGGCGCCAGGGAGGACTCCCCTGCTATAGAACCTGGAGAGGGGGCTGGGCAGTGGCAAACGCCTGTAATCCCAGCGGCTTGAGAGGAGGAGGCTGGAGGATCGCAGGTTCAAGACCAGAGGCAGTCTTTGAGACTCTGTCTCAAAAAGTGAAAACAATGGGCTGGGGGTGCAGCTCAGTGGCGCAGCACTTGCAAAGCATGCGGGCGCGAAGCCCTGGGTTCAACCCCCAGTACCGCAAAAAATAAATAAATAAATAAATAAAATAAAAAGAACCTGGAGAGGCAGAACTGAAGCAGATCGTCACGAGCATGGCGTCCTAGGTAGAGCTGTGCAAAGCAGCCCCACCAAGGTCATGCGGAGGCAGAGCTGTAAGAGGAGGGGAGCCAGGGAAGCTTCTGTGAAGCCTCAAATCTTCAGCCCGAGGCCTGAAGAGTGAACAGGCGGCCTGGGAGGAAGTGGATGTGGTGGCCTTCTGGCGGTGGGGGAGGGGCAGGGGGTCAGGCACAGCAAGGGCCAAGGCCTTGGTGCAGACCAGACAGGGGCTCAGGAGGCAGAACCATCAGTTGAAGGGGGAGGGGGATTCCAGAGGAGGCAGAGGGATACACAAAGGCCACTTGAGCAACTCAGCCTTCTGGGTGCTCCCCAAGGGCAGCAGAGACCCATGGGGTGCAGAGTGGGTAAGGGAAGAAGTCCTCAGCACCCCGTTCCTGAAGCGTCCCTGGGCCTGGCTGAAGGGGCCCCATTCGCATCACACAGGACAGGAGAGACTCCATGAGCAACCTTCCCCTGGGCCTTCTGGTCAACCCACCTCTTCTTGGAGCATCTTCAGTAGAGGTGCAGCAAATGCATCTCACCTGGATGTAACCGCCACGCAGCTGAGTTTTATCTCAGACAATACTGTAGGTGTGAGAAATGGTGCTCTCTGGATTGCACTTAGTAAAAGATAGTTTCATTTATAGAAATGTGTGTGTATTCTATACATACTATAGACATTGAAAATGTATTCATTTGACAAAGACTTATTGAACAGCTACTGTGAGCTGGCAGCATTCTAGGGATACAGTAGTAAGCAAAGCCAGCCAAGAGCGCCCTCGACGTGGGGCTAACAGCCCAATGGGATGTCAGAAAATACATAAGAGAAAGTTTTTTGTTGGTTTGTTTGATTTTTGTTTGTTTTTTGTGGTACTGGGAGTTGAACCCAGGGCCTCGCGCCTGCATGCTCTGCAAGTGCTGCACCACGGAGCTGCACCCCCAGCCCATTTTTTTACTTTTTGAGACAGGGTCTCCCTGAATTACGCAGACTGCCTCTGGTCTTGAACTTGCGATCCTCCTGCCTCCTCCTCCTGAGCCGCTGGGACGACAGGCGTGCGCCACCGTGCCCAGCGCTGTAAGAGAAAGTTTAATGTGCTCATTGAGAAAGCTCTGGAAATTTAGTTCCCAGCAAAGCCTGGGTGCACAGCCAGCTGCTGACGCCGACGCTGCTCTGAGCTCCAGGGGCTTCGCTCTGGTGGGTTACTGTGGAATTCCTTCCAGAAGCACGCAGATGTCCAGTTCAGACTGTTTTGCTCTTTGGAGGACTCAGAGTGAGCAAGCAATGGCCTCCTCCTCTCCGGGTACACTTGGCAGACCGGGCTTCTGCTCTCTCTTTGCAGCCTTCCTTCCACCCCGCACACAGGACAAGCTTCTAAAAGTCCTTCAGGGCCTCAAGCTGTCAGCTGTGTGTGATGAGCGGTCATCAGGCACAGACAGTAGCTGAGTTCCAGGAGGCATGTGTCAGGGGCAGTGCTTGGTTTAGGACTCAGTCAGGGTCAAGTGGGGTTGAGGGAGAGTGGGATTGTTGTCCCCAGCGGCTCGACCCCAGAAAAAATACTCCAAGATACAAAGGGATCGGGAGCAGAAAAGTTTATTTAGACCGGCCGGCCGGCTACTTTCAGTCCCGGGAGTGGACTTTCAGAAAGCAGCAGCCGACTCACAGTGGTTAGGGGCTTTATAGGGTAGGGGTGGAGAAGCCAGGCTACAGAAGCGAGAATTAGCAGTGAAGGGAAGGGGGCATGGAGTGATTTCTCCTTCCTCAGTGGTCAGCCTGCCCTTGAGATAAACTCCACATGTCTTCCTTCTGACTAACTTATCTTGCACATCCTGTTTAGTGCTGCAACTTCCCTTATCAGGAGACCTTGGAGTCTAATCAGAGCTGGTCTACTTGGTGCTGGGTGAATCATGCCAAGCCCCCCGCCCCGCTTAAATTTTCTATTTCTCAGAGGTCAGCCTCACTCACAGGGATTCCCGTTATCAGTTATCCTTATCAAGGGCCCCTGTGGTCTGGTTGAGGCTGGTCAACAAAGCATCAGTGGGATCATGACAAGCCTTTTTCTGTAAACATTTTCTGTTTCCATGGGATGGCGCTGGTGTTGGGGGTCAAGGTCAGAAAGGCATCTTCAAAACAGAAGGCTACAGCTGAGGATGATAGCTTTGCCTCACCAGCCTCACAGTGTCCAGAGAGGAGGAGATGGGGGCATAGAGACGGGGGCAGCCCCTAGAAGGACTCTCAAGGGTCTCTTCCTGTGTGAGCTCAGTAACCCAGTCCCCAGAGCCTCATAGAGCACTCGGTGGACACTGGCCTCCTCCCCACCAACCATGTGGTGCTCAGGACTTACCCTGTGATGAAAAGCCTTGTTTTATGACTCATATCCTCAAGAGCGTACTCCTCATCTCTGGTCTCTTTGCTGACTTTCCCATCAGAGATGACTTTCTCCAATTCCCTTCTCCCTTGGCCAGGGCTTGTCCTACTTGGTGGACATGGAGCCAGTGCAGTGCATGCCACATGCTGTTTATGTAACTGACCAGAGCTCATTGATGGGTGTCTTAGTCCATTTTCTGATGCTATAACCTAATACCTGAGGCTTGTTGTTGTTGTTGTTGTTAGGTGCCGTCGAGTCGGTATCTGACTCGTAGCGACCCTCATAGGGTTTTCAATGGCTGACTGTTTCGGGATTGCCTTGGGAGTGGGTTGCCAGGTCCTTCTCCCATTTTTGTGGTGCTGGGAATTGAACTCAGGACCTCAGAGACTGCAGCGCAGTGCTCTACCAACTGAGCTAAATCCCAGCCCCTTTTAATACCTGAGGCTAGAGACTATATAAAGAAGAGAGTCTAACTCATCTTACCATTTGGGAGGCTGGAATCCAATCCACTTTCTCAGGTTGCTTTGCATGTCCTCTGTGATGTCACTACCTCCCATGAGGCCCCATCTCCTCTGCATACATCTGGGGACCCTGCCTCCAGCAATGAAACTCTGAGGGACTCACAGGAACCAAATGCAAGCCTACGGTGGAGCTGAACTCTAAATAATAAGGTCTCTATTACTTGAGTCCGGCTGGGATTTAGCTCAGTTGGTAGAGCACTGTGCTGCAGTCTCTGAGGTCCCGAGTTCAATTCCCAGCACCGCAAAAATGGGAGAAGGACCTGGCAATACACTCCCAAGGCAATCCTGAAACAGTCAGCCATTGAAAACCCTATGAGGGTTACTATGAGTCGGATACCGACTCGACGGCACCTAACAACAACATTACTTGAGTCAGAACTTTGCAAAGTTTTTCAAAGTTTTAGAAATCTTTTCTAAAACTATATTCAGTAAGCCTCAAAAATCGATTAGATAAAAACTCAGTCAGAAATGAGATACCCTAGAGAGATCTGCTTTGTACATAACAAAACGTACCTATGTGAGTGTACAGTTAGGGAGCTCCAGCTGTGGCCACACAGTGACCTCCACCACAAGGAACACAGGGCAAGCCCAGCCCCCCGAATGTCCTTGTGCCCCTTTTCCATCCTTGCCCCACCCCCATAACCACCAACCTGAGTAACAGCACTGTGGTTGTGAGGTGCTGTCCAGTGGGGTCTGACTCATAGTGACCCTCACGGGGTTTGGGATGGTTGATTATTTCAGGATTGCTTCCAGGGTAAATTGCCAGGTCCTTCTCCCAATTCACAGCATGTTAGACTTTAAAAACACACAAATATGTGTTGTTGTTGTTGTTAGGTGCAGTCGAGTCGTGTCTGACTAATAGTGACCCTCATAGGGTTTTCAATGGCTGATTGTTTCGGGATTGCCTTGGGAATGAGTTGCCACGTCCTTCTCCTATTTTCTGAGGTGCTGGGAATCGAACTCGTGACCTCAGAGACTGCAGAGCGGCGCTCTACCAACTGAGCTAAATCCCAGCCCCCTACAAATATATAAGCCTCGTTAAAAAAAACCACCTCACATTGACACTCTGGGGACCCATTGTGTTCCTTTTCTACACAATTTCGTTACATCTGAAATGTTTGGTTACAGTTGCACTTTAAACATTTGGTCCCAAAGTAAAAGGTAATGCATCACACAAGTTTAGAGATTCATTGAACTCAAGAGACACTCGAGCCCTGAGCATGTGGGCTGGCTTGTCCCCAGGGAATCTTGTTGCTGTCACCGTTGGCCTGGGACACAGAGAACGGCCATTTTGTTGAGCAGTAGCTCAGGCCAACATGATGATTGTGTGGGCTTGTTAGTATCCTGATGGGGTGTTTTTCATAATGTTAAAGAGCAAGCAGCTGGGTGCCCACTGGAGAGCGCCCACCACCTGAAGGCCAGCGCCGGGATCTCAGCCTGAGCAATCGTTCTTTGGACACAGCATTGTAACTGCTCCCCCCATGTGGGACTCCGAGGGCTTCCTCTGGGGGCGTCTTCCTGGGGTGAACACTAGGGAGGAGTGAGGCCTCACCAGCAGCTGTGTTGACAGTGCACTAAGATGTCGGACCCATCACGGTGCCAGGGGCCCAGCAGCAAGCCCAGCTTCTTCAGTCCAAGGACCTTTGTTAAATGAGGGCTCCCCCTGACCCAAGGTTCCCGAACCACCGCCCCCCATGTTCTACTGACTCTGATGCAGCCTTAGCAAACTCGAGCACTGCCCGGGTCCTCTCAAGCTGCATGGACAGCACCAAATGTCTTGGCTTCAGGATCCCAAGTTCTTGCCGGGACAATTGCTTGACCTGATTGTGCAGTGGTCACAACTCATGGCAGGTGACTTGGCCATGGTGGCAGTGCACTCTGCGCAACCCCAGCCCCAGCCACCCAGCACGTCAGGAAGGCCAGCAGAGGTGTTTAACCTGGGCCGCTGGCCACGGATCTCCCTGGAGTCAGGTCGGGATGGGCGCCCCAAGCTCTCCCCAGACCGTACTGCGTGGCTGACACTGGCTTCCTCTGCACTGCACCCGGGGGGTTCATTGCTTGCATTGTTGTTCATGGGGGTCTGAAGTAGCCACTGCCTCCCACAGACTGAAAGAGGACACCCCAGGCCCCTGGTTTTCACCCAAGACCCTTATTCCTGACTCTTCCAACCTCCCTGCTTGACATTCTGCTGCACCCCAAACCCTCTCATGGGCTGAAGACAGGATAAGGGTGTTGTTTCTGTTTCCTGTGGCTGAAGGGCCGGCTGGGCTGGCAAATCCTGTCCACAGGGAAACTCTGCCTAAGTCGTCGGCCCTGTTTCAGGGCTTCTGCGCTCTGATTTATGGCTCTGTCGCAAAGCACATTGCTGTCACATCGGGTACACGGGTGAGGCAGAGGAACCTACTGGGCAGAGCTCAGAAAGGCCCCCCACCCCATGGGCGCTGGTGAGTCTGGAAGGTGGGCACCCGGCTCGCGGCCTGAGAGGTGCCTCTCTTTCTCACGTCTGAAATCCACCGCTGCCTGGCAGGAGACTCTGGTGGGGATTCTATGTTGCAGTATGGAGGCAAAATTTCTCCTTCCCAAGGAAAGCTCAGTCTTTGTTCTTTAGACCAGTAACTGATCACATGAGGCCCATCTCCATTACCCAAGGCCACTGGCTTTCCTGCAAGTCAGCTGTGTCAATCACATCTACAAAGACCTCCACGGCGATATGGGGTCTGGCACTGGATGGAACCACTGAGCACCACAGCCCAGCCAAGCTTGCATGAGAACCTGACCACCGCACTCTTTCTTACTAGGACGGAGAGCCCAGTACAGCAGGGATTAGGCCCTACGTCTTTTGCATCTGTGCTACTTAATACATTTTCTCGTACAGAGTAAAAAGTGGATAGGTGAATTATTGAAAGAAAGTCAGTTCAGGTGCTGAGTTAATTCCAAGACATTACTAATTTTTAAATTACAGACAAGAGTTTCATACATACATACACATGTGTATATGTGTGTGTGTGTATATATATATGCATACACATGTATGTATATATATGTGTGTGTGTGTGCATGTATGTACGCCTGCAGCCGTAGCCCTGTGGCATCCGATCCCATCAGATCTCGGAAGCTAAGCAGGGTCGGGCCTGGTTAGTACCTGGATGGGAGACTGCCTGGGAACACCAGGTGCTGTAGGCTTGGGAGAAGGACCTGGCAACCCCCTCCCAAAAATCAATCTGCCATTGAAAACCCTCTGAACAGCAGAGAAGCACTGACAATAGTGTTTCACCTGTTGTACAGAGGGTCGCTGTGAGTCAGATACCGACTCGACGGCACCTAACAATATGTATGTACACACATGCACACATGCTCACAAAAAACCTACCAGTTTCCTGCAGCCCTTGTGAACCGTCCAAGCATCAGAGCCCCAGCCCACTTGGGTCCTCAGCAAGTGGACCCCAGCACCCTTCCTCTGAGCTTCTAAAGAGGTCACGCACAATGCTCTAAGCCATGGCACGACTGAGGGAGAGCTCTGGGGCGTGCTGATGGTGTTCCAAGAGCTGGGACCTCAGCCCCCAGAGTGGCTGTCAGCAAGCACGGCTGCTCTTTGCCCATGATTTAGAGCTGGTGTTTAGACGTCTGTCCACATCCATCTAGGGAAGATAAATGGTCAGGGTGCAGATTCCAATATATAATCCACACGGAAAGATTCATACACCTTCTGGAAGCCTAAATCATCCCACCATGCACGGTAGAGCATTCTTACCAACACTGGGGACCATCTCAAAGGAGGCTTCGTAATGGTTGTTGTTGTTGTTAGATGCCGTCAAGTCGGTATCCGACTCATAGTGACCCTCATAGGGTTTTCAATGGCTGACTGCTTCGGAATTGCCTTGGGAGTGGATTGCCAGGTCCTTCTCCCATTTTTGTGGTGCTGGGAATTGAACTCGGGGCCTCAGAGACTGCAGCGCAGTGCTCTACCAACTGAGCTAAATCCCAGCCCAGATAAATACAAAAGATTGGACCCAAAAACCACACACGCACAGACTAAGTGACCTGCATCAATGGATAAACCATAAATACCGGGGCCCAAAACAGTCTAGACATTTTAAGACATAGATACATTTTATCTATGTATTGCTTTAGAAGTTGGGTTGACTGACAATAGTTATGCGTAGCATGGCGTCAGCTCCAAAGATGGCGTGAATCAAATGAATACCAGCGCCATATGTGACAGGCAGGAAAGTAAAAGAAAAAAAAGAGGGGGGGGAGCACAGTTGCCATTTGAGGAGCACAAGATGATTTTGAAGCAGATCTGAAATCTGAGAACGTCACAGAAGAGCAACGATGCTGGAGGGGTGAGCATGCAGACAGCCTCCAACATTCCCCACAACCAGACACATCTGTTGCAAGTTTGACACCACTGGCACCGTGTGTGATGTCCGCAGGGAGGATCCAGGAGGCCCCGCACAGTGAGGCCCGCTCCTTCTGCCATGGTGTTGGAAGGGTTTACACGCTCGCCACAGAAATCCACCGGTGTGCACACAATCCAAGAGCAGCAGGGCAAGCACACAAGCCATCCTGAGGCCGGCAGGACGGGACGTTTCTATCCCCTGGCGTGGATTCAGGTTTAGTGCTCGGGTCTGTATGTATCATGTATGAATGAATTCACTTAGGCAGTTCTAGGGAATAAACCCAGGGCCTCCTCCTTGCCTGGCACACTGGGCTAGGTGCTTCACCCCAGCTCTGACTGGTCATATCAGTGAACACACAGAGCTACAGCAAGAGGCTTTGTCCCACCCCCCAAATAAAGATACCGTGGAATTATTTCATTACATTGCATTTTGTGTCTTATATGACCCACACGAAGTAGCTGGATCTGCAGTTTTACACCCTTCACTTTGCGAGTATCACAAAGAACATCACTTATTAAATACTCATTTCAGAACAGAAATAATATCAGAACCTCAACCCATGCACACATTTTTGTAAGTAATGTGTCGTTCATACATTTTATATGTATATCAATGTACATTGATATTATATTTATATTGGACATTATATTTGTATTTCTATCTGCATTGTGTTTGTATATATTTATACATTTATTATGCATACATTGAGAAAGAAAAGATAGAATTTCCTGGTCCCTAAACTGCCAATTCATCATTTATTTTTGCAAGATATAATTGTGGGGACTGGGGTTTAACTCAATTGGTAGAGTGCTGTTCTGTGCTCTCTGAGGCCCTGGGTTCCATGCCCAACACTCAAGGAGGACATGGCAGGCCACTCCCAAAGCAACCCCAAAACAATCAGCCATTGAAAATCCCATGAATCTCAGAGAGGGACTGACATAGTGCCCTACGTGGCATGTATCAGGGAGTGTTTCATTCTGTTGTTCATAGGCTCCTTCTGAGTCAGACCCTACTCAAGGGTGCCTGACAACAACAATAAGAAAATATAATCTTTAGCATAACACTTGGTCCAAAGAAGTATTTGTGAAACAGGTAAAAGCAGAAGTGAGAGTAGTTAAACAGGAGCTGCTGGAAACGTTGGACCACCTGGCTGAAGCGCGAACTCCCTAGCACGACACCAAGGGGCTTTCCCATAGGCATCTCTGAGACGTCACCTCCTCCTCCATCTCCCCATCTCGAGTTCTGAAGGCCATGCTTCCACACCTTCTTGTAAGTGGAGAGACATGGGGAGCACAGGTAGGCGGGTCCGGCGCACCGGCCCAGGAATCTGGCAGCAAAATCTTGGTCTTTGTACTGGGAGTAGAAAAGAATTCATACCTGACACAGAAGTGACGGTGGAGAGTATCGCATAGGATTATTAGAGATAGTACACCTTTAAGAAATAACCACAGAGAAAATTGAGGCACCAGAGAAGCTTAGGCAGATCTGCCAAGGAACTTAGAGAAACCTGGGTTCCCTGGGTAAATTGGCACGAGGAGATTTCTGTTCCCCAGGGGAAGATGAGGAAGCCAGAGAATTGGACAGTTCAGCAGGCTTTTAGAGGGAAAGATCCCTGGATAGACAGAAAGATGGCGGGCTGAAAGAACAGCTAGGCAAGCACATGGTTGTTGGAGGGAAAGAGCGGAGAAGCAGAGAAAGGGAGAGGGAGGAGTTGGTGGAAGAAGAGCAAGTGGGCGGGTTCCCCCTGGTGACACTCAAACTGGGGAACGCCCTGATTGAGTCAGCCCTGCCGAGTGTGACATGAACATAGGGTCTTTGCTTTGTAAAGGGGTTAGGGGCTTGAACAGGGTGTGGGACCCATTTGGAAATGTCCTTCTGATGTCTTTAGAGACCTCCTGGCTTCTTCATCATGGTGGAATGGCTGGAGCCATTTTTATTCCCTTTTCGTCCATATTGGCTGGGAATGCCCAAGCCAGCCACCTACCATCCTCTTCCAGAACAATGAACTCGACACCCTGTAGGTCCTCACGCACGCAGTAGGAGAGCCTCGGAATATTTGGAGAAGGAAGATGGGTAGAGACACTTCCTTGTCTTTTTGACACTGGCTTCCCAGATTCAGGTCTTCCCTCTGCGGGGCAAGGTGACTCTCCTGCCCTCCCCAGGGCCCTCCTGCCCACCGGAGGGCAGCCCTCTGGCCTCCCCACCAGGCACATGGGGCTCTTGGAGGCGACTCTCTCCACTCCAGCCCAGAGTGGACTTCATTGAGGTCACACGGAGACTCTGTCAGTCCTTCCTGCCCTTAAGGCACCTTTTCCCGCCCACTCCGGCTGTCTCTCCGCCTCCGCTCACAGTGGCTTACAAAGTTCACGGAAGGAGGGCATTTCCCACATCCCTACAATCAGGAGCGCACTTCCGGCGTCCCTACAATCTGTGCCTGTGAACAGTGTTTGCCTTCTTTGTGCTTAACTATTTAGGTAGATCTATTACTAAGAGCTCGGGAGAAGGACACGGCAACCCACTCCCAAAACACAGTCAGCCATTGCAAACCTTGTAAAATAGCACAGAAGCACTGACAATACCGTTTCACCTGTTGTACATAGGGTTACTATGAGTTGGACACCGATTGGAGGGCACCTAACAACAACAACAACAATTTCTTTTCTTTTTTATCTTTTTTTATTGGAAATTTTTAATGTACACTTTAATGTGATTCATTCTGACATGCTTTTCATTGTGACATTTCCATATATGCATTTTGATGTACATTATTCATGTAGGTTCCTCCTTACCCTCTTGTATGCTTTCCCCCACACATACCCTCCCCATCTAAGTCTTCTCTATCATTTACTTGGTAATATTTTTCTATATGTCCTTGGGTTCCAGTTCGGTTTAAGGTAGAAACTTTTCCTGTAGTGAATTTTGTTTTTATCTTGTCAGAACAATTACATGCATTTTCTAGACCATTTATATTGACACCATTCTTAGCTTTTTTTTTTTTCATTTTATTTTGATCCAACCTTTGAATAGTATTTTTCCTTCTTATAATTTTGATTCAGCTCCCACATATGAGTGAGAACATGTGGTGTTTCTCTTTCTGAGCTTGTGTTTGTTCACTTAGAATAATTTTCTCTAATGAATAATTTTCTCTAATTCCATCCATTTTGCTGCGAATGACCTTATTTCATTTTTCTTAATTGCTGAGTTGTATTCCATTGTGTATATGTACCATAGGGTTTTTTTTATCCATACAACAACAATTTCTAAGAGCTGTGACCAACCTACCTGGCTCTGTCAGAGGAGTACGCTGACTAGTCGTGTTCTAGGGATGCAGGCTATGGACAGCCAGATTCTTGCCTTGGCCCTGCAGGGTCCCCCCCACAAGGCAAAGATGGTTGTGTTTTGTTTTGGTTGACCAGAGTCCCTCAGCTTGTCTCCCCTGCCCATGGACCTGCCTCCCCCAGGCCTCCTGCCTTTGATTTATAATCTGTTGCCGCTCTATGTTATGATCATGAAAGTTTTTAAGATCATTGGCCTGAATCTCAAAGTACTGGATTTACTAAAGATGACCAAATCTCTCAACCAGAAGTTCCCACCACGGCCCAATAAGTCACGCTTCTCCCTGTGACTCAGAAGGTGGGTTGGTTGCTCACTGTCTGGATGGGGGGCAAGCCGGGAGATTTCTCTCCTTAGCTCGGCCAGTGGCTGAGTCTTTCCTACAAGTATAGAAAATATTGTCCTTGCGCCCCAGGCCAAGGCCCTGCACCCCAAGAGCAGAGAGGCATGAGGGATGATGGGGCTGGGGTGGCTCTGTTCTGTCTTGGGAAGGCACGCTTGCTGTCTTGTGGTCAGACTGGACGGCCCTTGGTTGTTGTTCTTGTTGTTAGGTACCATCGAGTCGGTGTCTGACTCATAGTGACCCTATGTACAACAGGCGAAACACTATTGTCAGTGTTTCTCTGCTATTCATAGGGTTTTCAGTGGCTGATCGTTTTTTGGGGAGTGGGCTGCAGGGTCCATCTCCAAAGCCTACAGCACCTGGTGTTCCCAGCAGTCTCCCATCCAAGTACTAACCAGACCTGACCCCTGCTTATCTTCTAAAATCTGATGGGATTGGATGCCACAGCGGTACGGCTGCAGGCACTGGCCTTTGGGAGCCACACTTAAGAAAGTCCTAGCAGTAAGGAGTCAGAGAGTTGTTGATAGCACCTCTTGCCCTAGTTAAACTGAACTGCAGCTCTATCCCAACCTGATTGCAGTCTAGACAGCGGATCCACTATAGCCAAGGACAGGCTGTGTGTCTTTGCAAATCAACAAAAGGCCAAGGGCATTCTGAGCTGACTGATCCAGTGGCCCAGTCCCACCCAGGTATGGTGGAGGGCAGGCTCTGTGCCCGACCTTCCCGCCCATAGTCACTCACCGAGTCAGCCTGGGTAGCTCTGAGAGTTTTGTTAGAGAATCATAGTGCGCATTTACTCACATACTTAAAATATTAATATTTAAAATGCAATTAAAGGACTCAAATCCATTTTAATACTAAAGGGAGACAACACTACCGACATCCTTCCTGTTCTTAAGAGAATTGTCAGCTGCTGTACTTCATTAATTTTGAGGAGCCATCTGGAAGCGCCCCATTTGATTCTGGGAAGATCAAAGGAGCCGATGTGTGTCAAGGGCTGGGCGGAGCTTGGCACACACCTGACGCTCTCTGGCACCTTGGCCACTGGAGCTGCTGATGGTCGGGGTGGAAGAACATGAGGTCTGGTGTCTGCAGGACCTGGGCGCTGGCCGGGTGGGAGGCCAAGGGAAAGGCTGAGAAGTGCTGCTGGGAAGGAGGAGGAGGGAGGGAGAGAGGGGAGGAGCTTCTGGCCGGGGTGGAGCCCACCTTCTCTCCGCCCCCACGCAGGTTATTATCCAGGAGAGCATTTTTCCGGTTCAGTGCCATGGACGCTGGGGTACAGAAACCCTCCAGTGTAGGGCACACCCCCCCCCCCCCCCCCCGTGCTCTGTAGGCTGCTCAGCAGTGACCCTGGCACCTCCGGGCTACAGCCACACCTCTTCCCACTCCCCACTGTGTCCAGACGTGGCCAACTTCCGTGGTTGGCAAAATCCCCTCTGGTGAGGACCTAGGGAAGTCCTGGGCCTCATCACGTGCCTGGCCAGCGGGTGAGGGTGGGGAGGAGGGGGGTTGGCCTCCACGCAGGACTGCAGGACCCACCTAGATTCCCGTGCTGGGGAAAAAGCACAGAAACGTCAATAAAGATACAGTTCTGGTCCCGCAGCCCGGGGCAGCACAGGGTCCGCACCGCACGCCTGCGGGCCTGCGTGTTGGTGGGGAAGCGAGTGGCTTTTGCCCGCTTCGTCAGATGTACACGGGTGGGATTTGGGCTCCTCACGCCTCCTACCAGGCCATGTGACTGGCTCGCTGGCCTCTGCACTGACTGCTGCAGAACAGCAGGGCTTCCAGGGCACCGATTAAGGCAGCCATTAGCAGGAGCAGAAGAACCCACTCCCTCCCTCCCTGCCTAGCACCCAACAGGTTCCCAGGGGACATCACTGAATTCGTGTATGCAGTCTCTCCAGGAGGGCCAGTGCCCTAAGAAGGAAGCCCCGTCCAGAGGCCGTCGGGGAAGACGAAGAGGACCCAGGGACCAAAGGGCCTCTCATGGCCCTGCTACATCCCTGCTGAGCTCCGCTCTGTACCAGGCGTGACCTGCAAACATTGCTCATTTCATTTCCCCCCAAACTCAACATCATCCTTTGCATTTAACCATTCGACCAGTACATGGACAAAGGGATATTTTCTGGAATTACAAAGAAATTTAGAAATTAATGAGAAAACATGCAATTTATTAGGAAAAGAACAAACCAAAAGATGTTATTCAGAGTTCACAGGAAAAAAAAAACCCACAAAAAAGTCAATAAATATACAGGTTTTTTTTTTTTTTTTTTTTTGTGGTACTGGAGGTTGAACCCAGGGCCTCGTGCTTGCATGCTCTGCAAGTGCTGGACCACTGAGCTGCACCCCCCCGCCCATTTTTTTTTACTTTTTGAGATAGTCTCCCTAAGTTATGCAGACTGCCTCTGGTCTCGAACTTGTGATCCTCCTGCCTCTGCCTCCCAAGCCAGTGGTATTACACGCATGCGCCACCGCGCCCTGCTAAATGTACAGTTCTGAAGCTCAGCTTTACTCACAACTACAGAATGCCAACCCAAATAACATTTAGATACCCATTTTTCCCTTTGACAGCAACAAAGAAATTTTCAAACTCTATTGTTGACCAGAATGTAGAAAATCCTGCTCTCTCCCACATTGTTGGTTTGGCACCTGTCTTAGGAAGAATCAATAATAGCTAGGGTGCAGCTCAGTTGGTAGAGTGCTTTCTCTGCACACTGAGGTCCTCAGTTTGATCCCCAGCACTGCAAAAATGGGAGAAGGACCTGGCAGCCCACTCCCAAAACAATCCTGAAATATCAGCCATTGAAAACCCTATGAGTAGCAGAGAAGCACTGACAGAGTGCTGGACATGACACACTGTCTGTAAATGTTTTGTTCTGTTGTACATAAGGTCATTATGAGTCACACCTGACTCAATGGCACCTAACAACAAACAATAAGCAAATTGTAATTCTATCAGTTTGCTGCTGGCATACTTCTAATATTAGAAATTTGTCTGTCCTGTTGTTGTTACGTGCCCTCAAGTCATATCCTACTCATAGAGACCCTCATAGGGTTCTCAATGGCTGACTGTTTTGGGATTGCCTCAGGAGTGGATTGCCACATCCTTCTCCAATTTTTGCGGTGCTGGGAGTCGAACTCAGGACCTCAGAGACTGCAGCTCAGCACTCTACCAACTGAGCTAAATCCCAGCCCCTTGTCTGTCCTAAAGTCATACAAAAGTACTAAAGATAATGAAATTCACAACAGTATTTTTGAGCAAAAACCAAAAATTGTCAGAAAGATTTTTTTAAAAAACAAGCATGCCCATTCATAGAAGAATGGCTGAATAAATTAATGGTATGCATCCGGACACTAAGAAGTCTCTAGAAAGGCTGAGAGACCTGCCTAGGGAAGGAAAAATCTCAGGTTAACCGGTTAACTGGTGCTTACAGGTTATGCAGAGGGCCCTTGAGCTCTGTCACTCTGACTGGGAAAAACAGATGGCCTCAGATGTGGATACACTGTTTCCCAGAAAAGAAACCGTTACTGAATGATTAGCCAGGAGAGAGGGAAGACTGAGCTGGCAAGGAAACTGTCCATTATTTTGATTTGATCATGCCTTTATTTCATTTTTCATTTAAAAGTGCAAATTAAGCCGAATGAACGGCAAAGGAGCATCTGTGGCTGATTGTTGTTGTTGTTAGGTGCCGTCGAGTCGGTATCTGACTCATAGCGACCCTCATAGGGTTTTCAATGGCTGACTGTTTCGGGATTGCCTTGGGAGTGAATTGCCAGGTCCTTCTCCCATTTTTGCGGTGCTGGGAATTGAACTTGGGACCTCAGAGACTGCAGCGCAGCGCTCTACCCACTGAGCCAAATCCCAGCCCCATCTGTGGCTGAAGGCCTGGGCTTATGCTGGGGTCTTCCAAAGTGGGCTTCCCAAGTGGGTTTCTTATTGAACCCCGACTGTACTGGCAGAAGACAACCAGAGGCCAAAGCCTGTGGCACATCTGCCACCACACATGGGCTGGCAGTGAAGAAGGAATCATTCACCTCTGGACAACCTAAGGGAGGGGTGCCACTGCCTGTCCAAGGTTCTCCCAACAAATGACTTCCCTGCAGCCTGGGCCCGAGCACCTGCACAAAGACAGCCCAGAGGCCTATGACCAGAAGAGAACGTAGTGAGTCTAGTTATTAGCAGACAGGCCAATCCCTGCCGGCCTTAGGTTTGTTGGTGTTAGATGTGGTTGGGTTGGATCTGACTCACAGCGACCCTGTGTACAACAGAATTTCCACCCATCCCTCCCAGAGCAAAGGAGATTTTAGCTTAACTTATTTCTTTTCAGTGGATGTTGTTGGAGTCAGGGTCTTGACACTGTGCCCTGTCTGACACTATGTCAGTGCTTCTCTGCTATTCACAGGGTTTTCAATGCCTGACTGCTTTCGGGATTGCTTTGGGAGTGGGCTGCCAGGTCCTTCTCCCATTTTTGCAGTGCTGGGGATCGAACCTGGGGCCTCAGAGAACGCAGAGCAGCTCTCTACCAACTGAGCTAAACCTCAGCAATCGTCTTAGCTAAGTAGCGAAAAAGTGGCCTGGGGACTCTGCTGCCGTGGCACGATGTTTACTTGAAGGCGCTCCTGTCAGGTTCCTAGTGGTCAACCCGTGACTGGAGGGCCAAGAAGTCTAGCCCTCCATCTCGTGTTTGGATTGGGCTCTTCCCCGTCTCTTTAAAACTTCTGTTCCGGTCAGGCATCAAATTGCTGTCTTCTTGAGCAGGGGAGAGCGGCCTGTGCCCTCCTGGACACTGAGGGCACTCCAGTGTCCTTGTACTCTTATTCTCCTTGGACTGCCAAAACAATCAACAGATCTGTCTTAGAAGAAGGGCAACCAGAGTGCTCCTTCGAAGCAAGGATGGCTGGACTGCATCTTACGTATTTTGGACATATTGTCAAGAGGCACCCACCTCTGGAGAAGGACATCATGTTTGGGAGAGGGGCCGGTCACGGAAAAAATGGAAAGCCCTCAACCAGATGGATCAACACAGTGGCTGCAACAATGGACTTGAACATAAAGAAAGATCGTGTGCCTGGCACAGTGTCGGGCAGTGTTTTAATCTGTTGTACAGAGGGTCGCCATGAGTTGCACCCAATTTGATGGCACTTAACAATGAAAACAACATTTTTAAATTAACTCTCACTACATACTGATTCCTGCCCTATGAAATTTAGCAAACAGTGCATTGCATTTAAATAAATTATAATAATCAGGCTCCAGTGTTTAAATTAAAGCTTTTTAGTGCATGATTTGACTGAATACTGTCTAAAGCTCATTAATTTGTGTGCCACTAATTTGTAATTTGTGATGAGGCAAAGGAGGAGGGCCAGGGCGGGAGGTGGGGGGTGGACCGAGGGTGTCTCTGGCTGCAAATGCTTTTCATGCGAGTGCAAATCAGTACTGTAAACAAGGTGGCAGGGGGGCTGATCTGAAATACTTAAGAAAATAAACTTTTCAAAGACCTTTTAGAACCATCATTTGCATGCATACTATTTATATGCTAATTACGAATCATTCCGGTGGATTCACTGAAACAATTCCCTTGAGAACTTCAACTGGGCTTAAAAAAAAACAACAGCAGCCTATGTTAAGTTACTATTATACTGGGAAGTTACAAAATAGGTGACCGCGGCCATGTTTTATAACTTAAATGGACTTTGAGTTCTTAGTTTAAATTAGGAAAATTTCTCTGCTGTTTCTGAGCAGGCATCGCTTTTATGCTTTGTCCTGCTTTCTCTGGTGATTTCTAAATGCTGAGAATCTGCCCCTGCGTGAGTCAGAATTCCTCACAGAGATGGTGAAACTGGCATCAGGGGGGAAGGGCATGAGGGCACTGCAGACCCCAGTCCTGATCCTAGAACTGAAACGAAATTGTATGAGAAGTTTTGAAGTGTAGGAGGGGCGTGTGTGTGCGCGTGCGTGCGTGTGCACATGTGCGTACAACACATTTAATAAACTTGTAATGCTGGGGTTGTAAATTCCCAAATGACTTGCCATCCAAAGTCACAGTGCACGCATAAATCAAACTTTTTTTTTTTTTTTTTTTTTTGTGGTACTGGGGGTTTGAACCCAGGGCCTTGTGCTTGCATGCTCTGCAAGTTCTGGACCACTAAGCTGTACCTTAAGCCCATTTTTTTTTTTAACTTTTTCAGACAAGGTCTCGCTAAATTACGCAGACTGCCTCTGGTCTTGAACTTGAGATCCTCCTGCCTCTGCCTCCCCAGCCACTGGGATTACAGATGTGTGCCACCGCGCCCTGCTGCAAATCAAACACTTTCCCCTCAAATCGAGGGCTATGATGCTCACTGCGCCAGAAAAAACGGTCCCAAGTATTTATGTGAGAGAAGGACATCATGTTTGGGAGAGTGGCAGGTCAATGCAAAAGAGGAAAACCCCCCACCAGATGGACTGACACAGTGTCTGCAACAATGGGATTAAACATAAATAAGATCATTTGCCTGGCACAGAATCGGCAAGTGTTTCAATCTGCTGTACATAGGGTTGCTATGAGTCGGACTCAACTCGAGGGCACCTAACAACAACAACATAAACAGACTTCCAAGTATTGACCAAGCCCTAGGAATGCAGGTCTGCTGGAACTTGCCAACAGTGCTGTCTGCTAAGGACGGGTGGGATCTGCGTGTGCTGGGGGAGCCAAGCAGAGGCGCAGAAGCCCCGGGCCACCGGTCTGTCCAGTGGTAGAGGGCCCAGTGCACAGCCAGCCCCTCGGCTCCTCTTCCCCCAGTTTATTTACTTCCCTAATTGGCTTACAAAATAAAATTACCACCCCCACCAAGCACCCTCCTACAACCCCTGCAGCCAACGATACTGAGGTCTCTCCTTCTAACTTTGGCTGGTGATATAATTAAGCACACAAATGCTCACAGAGAAGGACCGGGGGTGCGCAGGACCCAGCAAATGCCTTGGAATCTCGGTCTCCGCCAACGCAATTATTCTTATGTGAAATATAATTAATGAAGAAAACGCCTCAGATGTGTGGGCTAGGAAGGCAAATATAACCAGCCTTTATTGTGCCTTCAAGGTTAGAATTATTACAGCACTTATAATTTTATTATAATTACCCGTAATGAGACTCCACACATGTGATCCGGTAGACATGCTTTTGACAAAGGAAGTTTTCACAATGCCTCATTAAGTGTTTTAGTGTGTATTGATGCGATTTTCGCTCTGCCTCCCGGTTTGGGTGGCAGCACAGCCCATGTAAAGGCATATGTACATATTTTAATAAAAAAATACTACCATTAGAGATCATAAAATGATTACAATGAATAGATAGTAAGGTGTCACAGCTGTATAACCTATTCCTTTTATGTACTCCCATACTGAATTGTTTTATGACCGATCATAAACCTATTAAACTACCGGTAATAAAGGATTGTAATTAGTGATAAAACCTTGTTGCTTAGTGAGCCAAGACAGTCATCCTTACTTTGAGTTTTATTGAAAGTAATCAAGACGGAACCTTCAGCAATGTCAAAGACAGCCTGGGAGCAGGGTACCGGGACTGGGACTGGGAACAGGTTGCCTCTCCCGGAAGCTTCCTCTGGCTCCATCCCGCTGCTGGAGGAGGAGCAAGGAGCCTTTGGCTCACTTGGCTTCCTGTCGTTTTGTTTTGTTTGCAAACATGAGGTACAGGAAGGAGCATTCCACGGGAGAGATAGGCTGGATCTTGCAGCAATTTGGCTGGGCTATGTGGGCTATGCCTGCAGCCGTAGCCCTGTGGCATCTGATCCCATCAGATCTCAGAAGCTAAGCAGGGTCGGGCCTGGTTAGTACTTGGATGGGAGACTGCCTGGGAACACCAGGTGCTGTGGGCTTGGGAGAAGGACCCGGCAACCCCCTCCCAAAAATCAATCTGCTGTTGAAAACCCTATGAACAGCAGAGAAGCACTGACAATAGTGTTTCCCCTGTTGTACACAGGGTCGCTATGAGTCAGATACAGACTCGATGGCACTTAACAACAACAACACGTGGGCTCTGGTGTCTGCACACACCCCAGGGCTTGTTTCTACACCACGTGTGAGTTGCATGGGTCCAGGGCCACGCTGGTGACACCAGGAGCCCCAACAGAATCAAACAAAACATGTGACCTTTCTAGCCACCAAATCACATCAACTTTTGTCTAGACATCCTGTGTGGAATATGACATCACTTCCAGAGACACAAAAGCTCCTGTGCTGGTCCGAGGGGAACCACCCAGGCCTCTGCATGTTGGGGTGTCTGCTTCCCAGAACACAGGAGCTGGGCCCAGCACTTGCACTTCTTGAGGTGGTCTCCTGGAAGGTGGCATGTGCAGGTCCCCTCATGTGGATTTCCCCTGTCTTCACCTCAGATTCAGAGCAGGGCCAAGTTATCAGGGGATGCGAGCCAGGAATACGTCCTGCAACGCATCTGTAATGGAAAGGGCACATTTGTGCACACAGTAGGTCCCCTGCCCAAGTCCTATGGCGTTTTCCCCAGCCTGGAACTCAGTTTCCTCAGCCAAATAAGCAGCAGCCTCTGACCTCACCAGAAACAGCCGTGCATGTCTGGGAGTCTCATTTAATGTCCAAAGTCAGCCGGAGATGGTGAACTCAAAGGGGCCCAGCCCCTCACCGTGCCTCCTCCACACCCGAGACCACGTGGAAGAGGGAGGCCCAGGTGGAGGGGCTCTCATTATGTTTCAGCCCTGGTAACCGGGCTGTGCAATCCACTGGGCTTTCCACAGCACTGACCTGGACAATAGGGAAGGAAACTCCAGACACTAGTAAGTAGCTGGTTTCAGTTCAGCGGAAACGATGCATCTCAGGGGACGGCGAAGCCAGGGGTGTGCACACAACTGGGAACCCTAAAACCTTCTGTAGGAGCCCAGGGAGAGCCCAGGGTGCAGCCTGAAGTCTACCCCGTGGTAAACCAGCTGGCCTTTGGACCCCAGCTTCCTGGGGGCTCAAGCCTCCTGCATGCACAGGCCAGGAACAAGGGAGGCAGGCATGTTGTTGTTGTTGTTAGGTGCCGTCGAGTCGGTATCCGACTCATAGCGACCCTCACAGGGTTTTCAATGGCTGTTTCAGGATTGCCTTGGGAGTGGATTGCCAGGTCCTTCTCCCATTTTTGCGGTGCTGGGAATTGAACTCGGGACCTCAGAGACTGCAGAGCAGCGCTCTACCAACTGAGCTAAATCCCAGCCCGCAGACACGTTGAGCAGGATTTAAAACAAAGATACCAGGTAATTAATCCGACGTGAAACAGAGGAGCTGAAATTAAATACATGGAATTGGTGGAGTATCCGGGCAGACAACAGCATGGTGTAATTAAATGAGCACGCAGACCCCTCGGTAGACCTGAGAAGGGTTAGAACAAGTGAGGTAGAAATCTCGGCGTATTATTTACGTTATCACAGTCTCCTGACTATAATTCCAGCTTATCACAAATACAGCATGCGCTTTCTCGTTTGCACTGGGTGGCACAAGGGGTGTTGCACAGTGTTCTCGGGGACCTTATAAAGTGCAGCTCACATGTGCCCAGGCCTCCCAAAATGTCAGTGTCCATGTAACTTCTCACAGCTTAAGATCTGCGTGGAACCTGGGGGCCTCAGGGGATGCTAGTGTGAGCCAGCAACACGGGAAGAGAGTTTGTCTGTTTTGCTGTTCATCTCAAGCACGCCCTGAGTTGTGTGGCTAAGCAGCAGGCTCTAGCAGTTGGGCAGGTTCAAGGCTCCTGGAGGAAGGTGAAGCTTCTGCAATGGCTGGCTGAGATGCCAGCCATAAGCTGACAAGTAATGAAGCTGGCATGTCTGGAACGGCTCTCATCTCTTACCTCTGTGCAACTTGGATATAGACCAAAGGCAAGAAGGAGAGAGAGACAGAGAGAGAGAGAAGAGAGAGAGAGAGAGAGAGAGAGAGAGAGAGGGAGGGAGAGAGAGGAGTGTGAGCCTAACAGTCTACACTCAGGGCAGACTTAACACACTTACAGGTGGACTTTGGCACTTACAGTCAGACCTAGGTTCTTGTTGTTGTTTGTTGTTGTTAGGTGCCATCGAGTCGTGTCTGACTCATAGAGACCCTCATAGGGTTTTCAATGGCTGTTTCAGGATTGCCTTGGGAGTGGATTGCCAGGTCCTTCTCCCATTTTTGCAGTGCTGGGAATCAGACTCAGGACCTCGGACACAGCAGAGCAGCACTCTACCAACTGAACTAAACCCCAGCCTTTGTTGTTGTTAGGTGCTATCAAGTTGGACGACCCTCACAGGGTTTTCAATGGCTGATTGTTTCGGGATTGCCTCTGGAGTGGATTGCCTCGTCCTTCTCCCATTTTTGAGGTGCTGGGCATCGAACTCGGGACCTCAGAGACTGCAGAGCGGTGCTCCACCACCTGAGCTAAACCCCAGCCTGACTTAGGTTCTTAGAGGTTTACAAACGAAGGTCAAAGTGTGAGCCTGTGCTTTCACAGTTAGCAGCCCAGAGAGGAAGGCTGGTCCTGGAAGGCGTGAGTTTGACTTCCACCGTGCTGGGGGAGCGGGAACGTGAGCCGCCTTCTCATGCCCTAGGCCTGGGCTGCTCCCTGCCGTGTCTTCCCTGCTTTCCCAGAAGTTAGGCCTGAGCGGCACACGATACATGCAAGACCCCAGGGCCAGCAACCCCCCTGTCAGTCATCTCAGGGCTGAGGCCTTCCTCACTGGGGTCTGAACACCCCCACCCCTGTCCAAACGGTCTTGGTCATGCAGAATAGCCAGGGCACCCCAGAGACCGCTCCGGCGGAAGGAGACGCTGTGCATTCATAGCTGGAAGAGAGGCGCCTGGCGCACGCGGAAAGGTACCCCGTGGCTGCCCACCCGCTTTTCGGGGTTTAAGGCTCACACCTGATTGGCTGAGCCCTTTGCCTACCGGAACTGAATTTGTTTGAAGCCCTGGGAACTGAGGTGGCGCCTGGGTGCCCAGGCCTGCCATGAGCATCTGGGTTGGGTAGGGAGGGGGCTCTGGTGGGGGCCGGGGCTCTCAGGTGGGAGCCCCATTCCACAGGCATGGTGACTTCCCGCATCCTCAACTGTAGTTCTCCACACCAGCCACTCCCAAAGGCCTGGGGCCTGACAATAGACACCACTGTATACACAGGTCAGCGTGAGGGAGAAAGCAGGATGGAGCACGTGCCAGGTGGCGCCCCTGTTTGCAGTAAGCACAGTTTGAGGTTTTCAGTGAAAATTCAGGCTCAGAGAGGTGCTGCTTTTTCTCTCCCCCCCCCCCCACCCCGCCAGACCATCGTAAATCCCCCCAAATATGGAGGCAGGCAGTCGTGTACTAGGAGGTCTAACTGCAGAAACATCCAATGTTTTTCTTTTCAAACCTGCTAATACCTTCAGTCTTTTCTGTTCAAATGGCCCCCGAGCTTTGTTAATTTCCAGGTAGTTAAACCCAGAACGATTTGCCAATCTTTGGAACACGGACGCCCAGTCCAAGGCCTATCCACAAACTCTGTTTATTTTTCTCCTAATGAAAAGTGTGACAAGCAAATAATTAAACTGAAAGGCAAGCATAAATTAGCGTCTGTGGCCACAGAACAGATCTCTTTTGAAGGCTGCGTTTTAAATGATACACTTCGGAGAACGCCCTCTTCAGTCATTGAAAGGATCGGGCTCCCGCTGTAAGTTGGGTCTTCTGTGGGGCGGCTGATCCCGTCTCATCAAATGGAATGTTTGATGTGCCTCGGCATAACAAATTATTTGTGTTGGATTTATTTCAGTGAATTCCCCTTCTCCTTCTGGTTTCAAGAGAGTAAGCCCTGGGTTTCTAAACATTCTGAAAACAACCAGATCTGAGACACATGATATCCACAACACAGGGAACCCAGTGACCAGCCCCCGTTACATTGTCTTTTGAACAACAAGTCAATGCAGACAGAAGTAAATGACAGTTAATTACAAATTACATTCTGGTTGGGGCTGAGCAGGCCCCTCGCCTTGAATAATGATCAGGCCCTGGGGCACTCACCTGCCTGCAGAGGACCCTGCCAGGCCCAGGCTGGGGTGCGGACAAGTTTCAAAACAAGCTGCTAAACACAAAAGCTTATTGGATTACAGAGATTTAGGAGAAAGCATTCAGGTCTCTCCTGGCAACAGCAGGACGAGGGTGGGGGAGGCTGGGGGCTGGATCCCCCCTCGCCGTGGGCTTTTCAAAGCTCGCTCACTTTTGGTGGAAGGAAGCGGGGCCTCTTGTTTGCCGAGGCTGGCTGGGTTGGCCGCAGTGGTCAGCTCCGCGGAGCCGTGGGCTCCCTGTGACCCGCCAAGTCATCTCCGCCTGGCTGCTGCGGTTGCCTCAGCATCATTGCCAGGACGCGCTTTGATTGTGGCGTTTTTTAGTCAGAAAAGGGTTTTCGGCACCTCCATCAGACGTGGTGACGTACTGACCACGTCTTGGATTTTTTTTTTTTAGTCGAGTCAATGAACATTTTACATTTTTAAGTCAAATTTCAAGTTAGTACATTTGCAAAAAATAGGACCACGTCAAAAATAATTCATGTCATTGCGGGTGCCTTGAAAAGACCTTGGTTTTTGTAATTCACTAAAGTAATTTCTATTCATTTAGTTGAGCTAAATGCTTCTTGTTGAAGACAAAAGGTCCAACACTTTGACATTGAGCTCATTCTGTGCGTTAGGCGCACTCAACAATCGGAGGCCACAACAGGACAACAAAGCCCAGGGCTGGGGGAGGGGCGGCGCTCCCGGGATTAGCATGCAGACCACACCGCTCTCCTCAACAGCCTTCCATTTAGAATGCATTAAAACTTCAAAACAGAGCTGGGTGGAAACACGAGTAAGAGCGTTTCTGTGGTAGAGATAGGACCATCAGTAGACTAGGGAGTGTAAGGGTGTGCTGGCTCTGCCCCCCTCCCCCGCCTCCCTCTGTGTCTCTCTCTGTCTCTCAGCTCTAGCAGCCCTGATGGGACTCCCAGCTGATCTGTAAAAGTATTTAAATTTTTAAAGAAAATATTTGTAAAGATATGCAGAAAGGGTATTTTAGGGAAGGCAGTGGGTCCCTCTTCCCATAAGGAGCATTACTGATCCTTAAGGAGATAAACTTCTTATGTGCAATTCAGCAAGTCTTTCTTGGTGTTCTGCATGGGGCCTGTGTTCCCAGGGCAGGGCTGAACCAGTAGGGTGTCCTGTTAGTGCAAGTCACCAAAAGAAGTTCCCCTTTCCCGTGAAGAGTAAGGATGTATTATCACAGTCGACATTCACCAAGTAGGGAATGAGAAAACTTTATCACATTCCAAGCTGGGGAGAGCATTGCCCTGCTTCCCTCCTAATGCAGTCCTCCTCCTCCTCCTCGTTCTCCTCCTCCCCCTCCTCCCTCTTCCTCCCCCCTC
>VMDO01012032.1:0-63960 GCA_007922755.1 Pedetes capensis | reverse complement strand
TTTGATTTCTGTATGTTCCATCTGGTGAAGTCCATGTGTATAGTCTCCGTTTATGATGTTGAAAAAATGTATTTGCAATGAAAAGGTCATTGGTCCGACAAAATTCTATCATGCGATCTCCAGCTTCATTTCTGTCACCAAGACCATATTTTCCAACTACTGGGCCTTCTTCTTTGTTTCCAACCTTTGCGTTCCAGTCACCAGTGATTATCAGTATGTCTTGATTGCATGTTAGATCTATTTCAGATTGCAGAAGCTGATAGAATTCTTCCCTTTCTTCATTTGTGGCCTTGGTGGTGGGTGCATAAATTTGAATAATAGTCATATTAACTGGCCTTCCTTGTAGGCATATGCATATTATTCTATCACTGACAACATTGTATTTCTGGACAGATCTTGAAATGTCTTTTCTGATGACGAATGCAACCCCATTTCTCTTTAGTTTATCATTCCCAGCATAGTAGACCATATGACTGTCTGACTCAAAATGGCCTATGCCAGTCCATTTTAGCTCACTGATGCCTAGAATGTCAATGTTTATGCGATACATTTCTCTTTTAACAATTTCTAACTTGCCTAGATTCATACTACGTACATTCCATGTTCCAATTATTAATGGATGTTTACAGTTGTTTCTCCTCATTTTGAGTCCTGTCACATCATCACGTTGAGCACCCTGGGGTTTTACTCCATTTCCCTCATCACGGTATACTCTACTTGGAGGAGGCAACTCTTCCCCAGTCGTCTTTTGAGTGCCTTCCAACCTGGGGGCCTCATTTTCTGGCACTATATCTGACAGTGTTTCTTTGCTATCTATAGTGTTTTCAATGGCTAGTTGTTTCGGGAGTGGCTTGCCAGGTCCTACTCCCTAGTCTGTCTTAGTCTGGAAGCTCAGCTGAAAACCTGTCCACTTTGGGTAACCTTGCTCATGTCTAAGGTTACAGTGGCAGAGCTCTCAGCCTCATCGCAACACGCAAGCCCCCACGGCAAACTGACAGACATGTGGGGGCTCTGATGGTAAACCTATTCTTGAGGTGGTATCTGAACTCAGGTGAGATATACTCAAGGTCATACCTTGGCTCTCGTACATTTGCTCTAATTTTCTTTAGCTTCAATTTGATCTTGCATTTGAGAAGTTGATGGCCTGATCCACAACCAGCACCTGGTCTTTTCTGACATTTAATATAGAGATTTCCATCATCGCTTTCCACATATGTAGTCAATTTGATTCCTGTATATTCCATCTGGTGAAGTCCATGTTTATAGTCACTGTTTATGTTGTTGAAAAAATGTATTTGTATAGCTGGGTGTGGTGACACATACCTATAATCCTAGCAGCATGGGAGGCGGAGGCAGGAGGATCACAAGTTTGAGACCAGAGGCAGTCTGCCTAATTTAATGACACCCTGTCTCAAAAAGTAAAAAAGTGGGCTGAGGGTGCAGTTCAGTGGTTCAGTACTTGCCAAGCATGCAAGCACAGGCCCTAATTTCAACCCCCAGTACCACAAAAAATAAATAAAGAAAGAAAGAAAGAAAGAAAGAAAGAAAGAAAAGAAAGAAAAGAAAAGAAAAAAAGAAAAAAGAAAAAAGAAGAAAAAATGTATTTATAATGAAAAGGTCATTGGTTTGACAAACTTCTATCATGAGATCTCCCACATCTTTTCTGTTACCAAGACCATATTTTCCAACTACTGAGCCTTCTTCTTTGTTTCCAACCTTTGCATTCCAGTCACCAATAATTATCAGTATGTCCAGATTGCAGAAGCTAGTAGAACTCTTCAATTTCTTCATTTGTGGCCTTAGTGGTGGGTGCATAAATTTGAATAATAGTCATATTAACTGGCCTTCCTTGTAGGCGTATGGATATTATTCTATCACTGACAATATTGTATTTCATGACAGATCTTGAAATGTCTTTTTTGAGGATGAATGCAACCACATTTCTCTTTAGTTTGTCATTCCCAGCATAGTAGACCATATGATTATCTGACTCAAAATGGCCTATGCCAGTCCATTTTAGCTCACTGATGCCTAGGATGTCAGTGTTTATGCGCTCCAATTCTCTTTTAACAATTTCTAATTTTCCTAAATTCATACTACACACATTCCATGTTCCAATTATTAATGGATGTTTACAGTTGTTTCTCCTCATTTTGAGTTGTGCCACATCAGCAGATGGAGGTCCCTGGGTCTTTACTCCATTTCTGTCATCAAGTTAGACTCTACTTTGAGGAGGCAACTCTAACCCAGTAGTCTTTTGAGCGCCTTCCAACCTGGGGGGCCTCATTTTCTGGCACTATATCTGACAGAGTTTCTTTGCTATCCATAGGGTTTTCAATGGCTAGTTGTTTTGGGAGTAGTTTGCTTGTGCCTACTCCTTAGTCTGTCTTAGTCTGGAAGCTCAGTTGAAACCTGTAAAACCATCATTTTAAAATTCATTAGCACATAATATTGATGAGGCCTATGAAGAAATAGGAATGTGTTGCTTTTGGAAGTATAATTCCTAGAGAAGACCTATGTCAATTTATTTCAAAATTACAGTTGATCCCACTATTTTGCTTTTGGGAATATATTTTTGATAGGCTGAGTTCTAAGAAGATCTTCAATGATCCATATATTCTATAATCCTGTCTTCTTGAGTGCATGCAAGATCTATAATTTGCATTTTAATCAATAAAATATGTAAAAACGATGGCTAGAGCCCAGCACTGTATCACACATCTATAATCCCAGGGACTCAGGAGGCTGTTTCAAGAGGATTGCAAATTAGAGGCCAGAGGCAGTCTGTGTAATTTACTGATACCTTGTCTTTAAATAAAAAGTAATTTTTAAAGGGACTGGAGGTGCAGCTCAGTAGTAGCTAGAGTAATTGCCTAGCATTTGCAGGGCCCTGGGTTCAACCTCTAGTACCAAAAGAAAAAAATAGTGTTAGGCTATCACTTCAAGGATTATATGAAGTTATAAGGCAAAGGCAAAAGTATTTCACAGATGTAATTAAGGCCTTTAATCATCCAAATTTAAGTTAATCCAAGGTAAAATTGTCCTGGATAGGAATGATCTTATCAAGCAAGGGGTTTAGAAGAGTATCTAGACAGAGTGAGGCCTAGAAGGGATTAGAGATTGTCTTCTGCTGACCTAAAGTAACTGACACACTAAGAGTTCTACTGTTAAAGGGAATTGAATTCTGCCAGCAACCTGAATGCACTTGGGAGAGAACCCTGGGCTCCAGATGCAACACAGAGACACGGATTATAGCTTTGAAAGAACCTGAGTAGAGTATTCAGTTACTCCATGCAGGTTTCCTGATCCATAGAAGCTGTGATAATAAGTACAGTTTTTGTTAAGCCTGTAAAAGTGTGGCCATTTATCATGTGTCAGTAGAAGAATAATGTGACAATTCTTACCTAAATGTGCACACAAGAATATTAAAGTATCTTAAAGTTATTTATTGTCCAGTTACTTATAAGAGCAAAATATTAAAAACAGAGAGGGAGGTCAAGATGGTAGATTGATATTCCCCAAAAGACCGAGTGAAACAAGAGAGCTAAAAATAGCAATATATAGATTTTATACCAAACATAGAAAAATAGTAATAAGAAAAAGGGAGATAAGAGAAACAAAAACCATTGTGAGTTGGGCAGTCTCAATGGTAAATAAAAAGAAGAAGACAAAATATTTCAGCATGAGAGGATGAGTAGAGAACACAATCAGAGTTTTAGCACAGAGTGCACCAGTGAGAGAAAAACATGGACACCCTTGCTAGTATTTGGGAGTCCCCTACATGGCAGAGCAAACAAGTGATAAGCTGAAGCTGACCACTGAACTGGCTCTTTGGGTGCCAAAGGTACAGTGCCAAGGGGGAACAGCCATGCCAAGTAAGCACCTTCGTGAAACAAAGGGACTTCATCCCCCCACCAACATCCCTGGGGGCTTAAGAAGCCACAGCCATAGGGTTTGCCCAGGAAGGGAACATTGCCATTTAAACAAACAAACCCTGAGGTGAACTTCCAGTTGCCCTGAGAAATTAGCAGCTACTGTGCATGCTGCAGCAGCGTCCACAAACCCCCGGGTGGCTGCACAGGAGTGGTGGCCATAGGGGGCACTTGGAAACTCCAACATTGACCATTTTAACAAATTTTGAGGAGAGCTTCTGGCTTCCCTGAGAAATTGGTGGCTACTGAGTGCACCCCAAGCAACTTGGAATCCCCAGGATGCCTACCTTCTGCTGGGTCACTGTGTATTGGGCACAGAAGGAGCAAACTTGGAGAACTGACAGTGCCTACAGTGATACCTGAATGTGCAGCAACACAGATGGACTGATGTAGAGGCTTAGCAGGCTCAAGAGGTGAAGCACTAGGGATCAACCTGAAATTGGACTAACTTGCAAACAACAGACAAATATCTGAGTAGGCACCTAATCCACCTGGAATAGTAAGTCACAGCAGTGCACTCCATAGGTACATGGACAGTGGATAATATAGACCCAGGTAACTACACTATAACCACCACAGAGAGAGAGAGAGAACTGGTGTATGAGATTTGGTGGTCAGCAGTACCTGAAGAAGCAACCTCTCATGGCACAGCACCCAGGGACCTGGCAGGAATCATGGCAGGCCATGGGACAGTGGGACAAAAACTAGATCATCCCACAAGTGGGTAGAGGGTTTTGGAGGGTATAGCCCACTCTAAGAACTGGCCTTGAATTGTGATGAGAAGCAAGGACTGGACCAGTTCACTGGCAAATTCTAGAGGGCATTTGGGACCCACAAGGAACTGGGTGATTGATATATAGACTGAATGAACCAGTATGAGTTGAGCTGTTGATAGATTAGTCTTTCTTTTTTTCTTTTTATTTATTTATTTTTCTTTCTTTTGTATGTCTCTGTTTCTGGTTGTTGATCTCATGGTTGTTACTGTATTATTTCTGTGTTAAATTGATTTTTTCCTTTGTTCTCTGCTTTGCTTTCCTCCACATCACTTTCTCTTTTAGGACTGGGGCTTAGCATAGGTGGTAGAGTGCTGCTCTGCTCTCCCTGAGGCCCAGGGTTCAATCTCTAGTAAAAATGGGAGAAGGACTTAGCAGCCCACCCCAAAAATAGTCGTGAAACCATCAGCCATTGAAAACCCTATGTATAAGTATGTACGAGTCAAACTCCACTTGAGGACACCTAACAACAACTACTTCTTTAGACTACAGTACCTTTCTTTACCTCTCTCACTAGTCATAATTTTTAACTGTTATTCTTTTTAGGCTACCCAAATCAGTTAATGGTTCTGAAATTTATTCATCAAAACCAAAAAGGGACATCTCACATTATTGAATTTGCTAGACTTCCTGGAATGTTTGCATAACCATATATACATATTATATATAATTTTACATGTAAGGAACAGATAGATTTTCAATTTTGCTGACTCTTTTCTCATTCATATTCCAACTCCCTCACCTATTCTTCTTCCTTATCCTTACCTGATCCTGTTTTTACCCCTATTTCCCACCCAACTGTCTAAGATCTTCAACTTCCTGCTGTCAATATCTATAGTATACTCTATTTTTACCCCCCAAACCTATTTATTCACTGCTATCCCTGACAACTGCTCCCTATAGGTATCTCCTTAAAGAATACCAGGCCTCAAACAAGATTAACCAAAATTATAAAGGTGAGATCAGATGAAGCTGTTACTCTAGCATCAGAACATTTTCTATCCTCTGAGTGATACTAGTATCCAAGATCTCAAAAGAAGGCATTAAACCATGGGTAAGCCCAAGCATACAAGGCAGTATTACCCAGACAAGGAATCACCAAATCTCAACCTGCGGCCGCAGGAAATATGGAAAAGCAGGATGAAGAAGATAATCTTTCAATATTTGATATTAAAGAAACCCCAATATTAGAAATAAAAGAAAGGTAATTTAGAAGTTTGCTTATAAGTTTATTAAAAGATCTCAAAGATACCACACCAAACAAATGAGAGCAATTATAACACCAGGCAAAAAAGTATCTATCTTAGAAGAAAAATTCAGCAAATCCAGATCCTGAAGAAGAAACAAGCAGAAATTCTGGAATTACAAACCACAATCAACCAACTTTAGGTGACAGTAGATTCTACTGTGTGTGTCTAGATTAAATAAAGCAGGAACAATTTCAGACTCTAAATAAGATGTTGAAGGTGTTACCTATTCAGATTCGAAGAAGTAAAAAGGATGAAGCAATATGACCAACACATTCTACAGGTCTTTTATAAAAGGAAGACACATACCTGCAAATAGAAGGGGTTCACAATGGAGCTGAAATTAACACTAGCAGCATAGAAAATTTATTCAATGAAATAATAGCAGAAACTTCCCAAACCTTTCCTCCTGGACCAGGAGAGATGCTCTCCACAACACATTATAGCTGGGATACTAAATCTACAAAACAAAGAAACTATTTTAAAAGCTGGAAGACAGAAACACCAACTCACTTACAAAGTCATCTGCATCAGAGTAACAGCTGACTTCTCAACATCAACCCTAAAGGCAAGAAAATCATGCTCAGACTTTACTCAAGTCTGGAAAAAAATTTAAAATGGGGTAGCTATACTAATTTCTGGAAATCTTGACATCAACCTCCAACTAATCAGAAGAGACAAACTTGGTTACTACATATTAATAAAAGTAACAATCAAACAGGAGGACATAATAATATTCAATAGTTACCCACCAAAAAAGTTTTTGTTTTTAGGTCCCATTGAATCAGGACCAACTCACAGAAACTTTCATAGTGTTTTCAATGGCTGATTATTTCATGATTCCTCTGGGAGTAGATGAAATGCCCAAATTAATAAAATCAAAGATGAAAAGGTGACATAACAACTGATAACAATGAAATACAAAAGATCAGAGATTACTTTGTGAAAATTTACTCCCTCAAAAATGAAGATACAGAAAAAATGGATAAATTCCTTAAGACATATGATTTACCAAAACTAAATCTTGAATACATAAACAAATCAAACAGATCTATATCAACCAACAAATTAGAGGCAGTAATTAAAAAAAAAAGACTGCCAACAAAGAAAAGCTCAGGTACTAAAGGATTCACAACTGAATTATATCACACCTTGAAAGAACAATTAATACTTATCCTCCTTAAAATATTTCATAATATAGAAAGGGAATGTATACTTCCAAAAAAGTTGGTTGATTGTGGTTTGTAATTCCAGAATTTCTGCTTGATTCTTCTTTAGGATCTGGATTTGCTGAATTTTTCTTCCAAAGTCATCCTATGAAGCTAGTATCAATACCAGATAAGGATCCACAGAAAAGTTCCCTACACAAATAGGGAACTATGGCATGATTTTCTGGATGATTATTGATGCACAAATCTTCAATAAAATGCTTTCAAACTGCATACAGCAACACATAAGAAAGATTATATATACTCATGATGAGGTGGACTTTATTCCATAGATGGAGGGTTAATTCAACAAACATAAGTCAATTAATGTAATTCAGCGTATCAAAAGACTTGCAGACAGAAATCACAGGATCATCTCATTTGATACTGGGAAGACCTATTACAGTATTCAACATCATTTCATGATAAACGTCCTGAAGAGATTGGATGTAGAAGGAACTTATGTCAACATCATAAAGGCCACCTCTGAAAAACCTATAACCAACATCATATTAAATGGGGAAAAATTGAAAGCATTCCTTCTAAGTTCAGGAACAAGACAAGAAGGTACATTCTCTCCTCTGTTATTCAATACTGTGATTGAAGTCCAAGCCAGACCAATCAGGTAAAAGAAAGAAATAAAAGGAATACAGATAGGGAAAGAAGAGGTCAAAATATTTCTGTTCACAAATGACATGATCCTATACCTAGGAAACCCTAAAATTCCATTAGAAAACTTTTAGAGGTAATTATCAACTTCAACAAAGTAGCAGGATAGAAAATTAACACTCAAAAATCAGTTGGTTTCATTTACACTAACAGAACAATAGAGAATGAAATTAGGACAACAATCCTATTCACAATAAATATTTAGGAATCAGTCTAACCAAAGACCCTAAAGAGCTCAACAATACAAACTTCAAATCATTAAAGAAAGAAATAGCAGAAAATACTAGAAGATAGAAGCACTTCCTTTGCTCATGGATCAGAAGAACTAACATCATTAAAATGATTGTATTACTAAAAGACATTACAGATTCAATGCAATCACCATCAAAATCCCAATGATATACTTTGCAGAAATAGAAAAAACAATCCTAAGATTCATACTGAAGCACAAAAGACTGCGTATAGCCAAAATAACCCTAGTTAATAGAAAAAAAAAAAAACCAGTGCAAGAGGTGTCACAACACTGGACTTCAAACTATACTACAGGGCCTTATTGATAAACAGCTTGGTACTGGCACAAAAATAGTCATGAAGATCAATGGAATAGAATAAAATACCCAGAGATACACCCATACAACTACAGCCAACTGATCTTTGAAAAATGGGCTAAAAATGTACATTAGAGAAAAAATAGTCTCTTCAACAAATATTACTGGAAAATTGGATATTCATATGCAGAGGAATAAAAATAGACCCATATCTCTCAATCTTAATGACAGTCAACTCAAAATGGATCAGAGACCTCCACATAAAACCAGAAACCTAAAACTACTACAAGAAAAGATAGTGAGCACCCTCCAACATATAGGCATAGGTATGTATTTCCTTAACAAGACTCCAATTGCCCAGGAAACTGCACCAAGAATCCACAAATGGGATTACACAAAACTAAAATGCTTCCATACAGCAAAGAAAACAACAGAGTAAAGGGAGAATGAGAGAAAGTCTTTATATCCTACACATCTGACAGAGGACTAAATTTCTGGACTATACAAAGAATTTAAGAAATCAAACACCAAAATAACAGATAAATCAATACATTAGTGGGCAATAGAACTAAACAGACAGTTCTTAAATTAAGAAATTCAAAATGCCAATAAACAAATGAAAATATGCTCAATATCTCTAGCCATTAGGGAAACACAGATCAAAACAACAGCTATTCCATCTCTCTCCAGTAAGAGTGGCCAATATTAACAAAACAAACAATAACAAATATTGGCAAGTATGTGGTGAAAATGGAACTCTTTTACACTACTGGTAGGACTGTAAATTAGTTTAGCCACTTTGGAAATCAATATGGAGATACCTCAGAAAACTAAGAATAGAACTGCCATATGACCCAGGTATATTACTTCTGGGAATATACCCAAAAGCAGATAGTCATCATACCACAGGGACTCTTGCATGTCAATATTTAATGCAGCACTCTTCACAATTACCAGGGTATGAGATCAATCAAGATGTCTATCAACAGAGGATTGGATTTAAAAATTGTTGTAAATATATACAATAGAATATTACTCAGCAGAAAAGAAGAATGAAAATTATGTCATTTGTAGCAAAAGGGATGGAACTGGAGAACATCATTTTAAGTGAATTAACCCAGACTCAAAAAGAGAAACACCATATATGTTCTCGCTCATATATGAGAACTAAATCTAACTTAAAGGAAAATAAATGCACATATAGATATATAAAATGAACAATCATACTTATCTAGGAATGGAAAATACAAGTGGATCCAACAGGAATGGAGAGAGTATTAGTGTGTGGAAGTGTAAGTTGTAGAAGCAGGAAGGGGAAGGGAAAATAATGTAGAGGGGTAAAGAGGGAGAGGAAAAACTCAAAATATAGAATGCAATTATATGAGTATATGAAAAAGGGAAGAAAAAAATCAATGAGGATATAATTCATGGTTGCATATGACTGTCATTACATGTTAATTAAAATTACTACATTTTTCTTTTCTTCATTCAACCTATTCTGTAAAATATATAAGGTAATGGATGTTTAAGTAAAGTTGATCTAATAGTTGCAAAATTGGTATATCGAATAACTTATTACTCTGTAGCCCACTAACACTTATAAATAAAAAACCTGAAATTCCACTATTAGGATGGTAAGCAAACAAATGATGGTCTATATGTGCAATATAATATTATGAAGTTTAAGATAGAATGAAGCAGTTATATACTGAAATACAAATAATCCAAAATGCATTATTGAATGAAGAAAAGCAAACAAAGATTGGTGCTTATGGTGTACAGTTATATAATAAAAGAGGAAAATGGATATAGATTTGTATTTGCTCATATAGGCATAAAATGAATTCTTTGAATGAAAAATAATAGCAGTAATTTACTGTGTAAATCAGAAAATTAGATCTGATGTGAAAGAGGAAAGTTGTAGGAGGTAACCTTTTGGTTATCAATGTAATAATGTTTTAGGCCACTTTCTGTGGCTAAGACTGAATATCAGACTGAGTAATTTATAAACACAAGAGATTTATTTAGCCCTGGAAGTCCAAGATCATGGCACCACCATCTGCTTGGTATGTGGTGAGGGTCTTTCTACAGGGTCATGACATGGCATACGGCACACATCATAGCCTTTATGACCAAATTGCTTGTTAAAGGTCCTCCCTTTGATGCCTCACAATAGAGAATCAATTTCAGCATGAGTTTTAATAAGGGCATGAAAATCACATCATTTTAATTTTAATTTTTATTTTTAACATTTAAAATGGTTAAATTTATTAACATCTAAATCCATAACCAACTGTTAGGAGATATCACAATGAAAGCAATGCACTAACAAGAAACACAAAGGCCAAGAATATGAGAGAATATAACACAATGAAAGAAAATGGGCAAAGACAAAGACAAAGGGATTGAGGTGAGGGTGAATAGCAGGTATGGTTTTGGGTGGTTGGTCAAGTTTAAAGCACTGGAAATGTGTAGAGAGATGGGATCATCTCCATGTCCACTGAATTTTGGACATGGTCAGTTATTGTGGGTAGGACATGGGGTATGGTGAATGGGAGATGGATAAAGAGAAATAGTGGACTATAGTAATGGTCTGTGGAGGACAAATTCATTGTTCTGATCACAAAAACTCCCTTCTCACCTCTTAAATATAACCTGTACCTACTTTGTTTATAGTGACATATGGTTGTCTCCAGAAAGCTTTCTTTTCAAGTTACATGATGTTTCAATGTTGTTGACATAATTCTTGGGGATATTGTCTGACAACACTGCTGATAATAATGGTGAATTCCAGGTGTCTGTGTTTGAGGGCCCTCATTGCTGCCTATGTCTTTAGTGTCTCTAACCACTAGTATCCTGACATGACTCTTCTGGTATTGCCAGAGTGATCCTGGCTACATTTTTAGAAACAAACCCACACCAATTTAATACATAGATGATTTAATTGTCTGCTAAGTTAGAAGTTTTGGGTCTTTGAATAGTAAAACTATAAAGATATCTCAAAGGTGACTTCAGTTTATGACAAAGCATTGACAGAATAATAATAATATCTGGAAATCAGGTACAATGCATGTGCATGAATAAAATCTCTTTGGCTTAGTCTATCTCTGGGATCTGCTTGTATACTGGGAAGCTGTGGGGAATGTATTTGATGCCTATGCTGTTTGTTTCAAATCTTGTAGTTCTTATGTACCGTTGAGTCTGTCCTACTCATAGTGACCCTCACAGGGTTTTAGATGGCTGTGTTTCAGGATTGTTTTCGAGAGTGGACTGCCAAGTCCTTCTCTCATTTAATACTAAAGAGCCAGCACTGTCTCCCTCCCTGAAACTCCCCCAAATAGGAAGGAATCCAAGGGTACTTTCATTCTCTGTAATTCATTCTAATTTCCTACTAGGGAATGACACTAGGGAGTCATTATGCACTGTGGGGAACTTTGTTCACCATAGCAGTCCACTAGGGAACTCTGTGGAGTATAAAGGCTGTAATTTACAAAATACCCTCTGGAGAGAGTAGAAACGGAAATGAAATTGGAAAGTGCTTCCTTTTCTTCAAGATAGCAAACAATGGGAATTAAATACAACAAATTCATTATGATGCAAAAACTTTAAGAATACAGTAGAATATTCCTATAGAGTAAAACAAAGAACTCAAAAATCCCTTATTTTGTTTCTATATAAGCTATTTTTATAATAAAAACACATTTCTATAGTTCTTCTAATAGCCTTTCACCAAAAATGCTAGCAAGATCCTTCCCTGACACTGAGGATAATTCTCAGGATTAAGAATCTTTATTTGTTTTCTTCCATCAGAATAGGTAGCCATTGAGTCTCATTCTTGATAAAAATTTGATTCTGATGTTAGTGACTTTAGTTTTCTCTCATTTTGTTGGTTATTCAATTTTGTCATTCAAGTTTGTCAATTTTATTACATTTACCTATACTTTACTAAATTTTATTATTTATTAAAAATTTGTTTTATTGATTTTTGCCTTTTATTTCCTATTTTGAGTTTTACTGATATCTGGTCAAATTTTTGAAATTATTTTTTCTTCTGGCTTTTATAATATATTACCCATCTTTCATAGATTCCTATAGCAGAGGCTTATAGTGTTGATTAGAAATATTTTTGCCTAATATGTACACTTAATGCTATAAAATTCTTTCTAAGCACTGTTTTTACTTCATTTCACATATTTTGTGTTCTAGATTCATTATCATTCAGTGGACAATACATTTTAAACTTTTCTTCTTCTTAAATCCATGTGTTAGGAGAAGTATGAGGTTTTATCACTGAATATTTTAGTGTTTTCAGCTGTCGTTAAGTTATTTATTTCTAGTCCAATTTCATTGCCATCAGAATGTGTGTTGTATGCTTTATGTGTTACAGAATTTGTTAACATGTGTTATATTAATCAGAATGTGGTCTACTTTGGTGAATGTTTTATGGGAATTTGATAAGAATATATACTCAACTGCTGTTGGGTGGTTATTGCTAGGTGCCATTGAGTCAAGTCTGACTCATAGTGACCCTATGTACAACAGAATGAAACATTCCCTGAATCTGCTGGGCACATGATCTTTTTTTATATTTAAGTCCATTGCGACAGCCACAGAACCAATCTATTTAGAAGAGAGTATTTCTTTTTTCATTGACCTGCCACTCTCCCAAACATGATGGCCTTCTCCAGGGATTGGACCCTCCTGACAACATATCCTAAATATGTAAGACTCAGTCTAGCCATCCATGCTACCAAGGAGCACTTTGATTGTGTTTCTTCTAGGACAGATCTGTTCACTTTTTTGGAAGTCCATGGCATAGTCAATATTTTTCTCCAGCACCGTAATTCAAAAGAATCAATTCTTCTCATGTCTCCCTTGTTCAATGTCAAGCTTTCAAAACCATAGGATACGACTGAAAATGCCATGACATGAGTCCAGAGCACTTTTGTCTTCCATGTGTCATCTTTACTTTTCCACACTTTAAAGAGGTCTTTTGCAACAGCTTCTCCTAGTGCAATGCATCTTTTGATTTCTTGATTCTTACTTCTGTTGGTGTTGATTTTAGAACTGAGTAAAGCAAAATCTTGGAAAACTCAATCTTTTCTCCATTTATCATGGTTGCTTACTCACCTGGTTTTAAGGATTTTTGTTTTCTTGATGTTGAGGTATAATCCATACTGAAGGCTGTGTTCTTTGGTCATCATCAGTAAATATTTCAATCTTCTTCATTTTTTACAAGTAGAGCTCTGTTATCTGCATATGGCAGGTTGTTAATGAGTCTTCCCAATAGTGATGCCATGTTCTTCTGCATAATCTGCAGCTTCTAGGATTATCTGCTCAGTGTAGAGTTTGAAGAGGTAGGGTGAAAGAATATAGCCTGGTAGCACATCTTTCTTGGCTTGAAACCAGGCAGTGTTTTCCTGTTCTGTTCAAGGTCCACGTACAGATTCTTCTTGGTCCATGTACAGATTCCTCGTGAGCACAATGAAGTGTTTTGGAATTCTTCACCACGTCATCCACAATTTGTTATGATTGACACAGTCAAATGCCTTTGCATAGTCAATAAAATATAGATAGACATCTTTCTCATAGTCTCTGTTTTTGGGTAATATCCATCTGATATCAGCAATGGTGTCTCAGGTTCCATGTCCTCTTCTGAATCTAACTAGATTTTCCAACAGTTCCCTGTCTATTATGGCTGCACTTTTAAAGGAACTTTAGCAAAATTTTACTTGCATGTGATAATGATACCATTTGATAATTTCCATATTTGGTTGGATCTTCTTTCTTAGGCACAGACACAAGAATGAATTTCTTCCATTTAGTTATCCAGGTAGCTGTTTTCCAAATATCTTGGCATAAACAAGTGAGTATGTCCAGTGCTGCCTCAGTTTGTTGAAACATCTCTATTGGTAGTCTATCAATTCCTGGAACCTCTGTTTCACCAATTCCTTCAAGGCAGCTTCCACTTTGTCCTTTAGTACTATTGGTTCTTGATCATATGCAGCCTCTTGAAATAGTCATCCACCAATTCTTTTTGGTATAATGACTCTGTGTATTCCTTCCATTTTCTTTTGATGTTTCCTATGTCATTTGACATTTCCCAGTAGAGTCTTTCACTATTGCCACTTGAGGCTTGAATTTTTTTTTCAATTCCTTAAGTTTGAGAAAAATAGAGCATGTTCTTCTCTTTTGGTTTTGTGTCTCCAACTCTTTGCCCATGTCATTATCATATTTCATTTTGTCTTCTTGAGCTGCCCTTTGAAATTTTCTGTTTAGTTCTTTTATTTTGTCATAGCTCCCTTTTACTTAAGCTTCTTGAAATTCAGGGGCACATTGCAGACTCTCTTTTAACAAGTAATTTGGTCTTTTCATTTTTTCCTTTTAATAAACTTTTGGTTTCCTCATGAATGATATCTTTATCATGTTACAACTCATCTGTCCTTTGACCATTTGTATCTAATGCATCCAACCTGTTCTTATGGTGGTCTCTGACCTCAGGTGGGAAATATTCAAGGTCATACATTGGCTCTGAATCACTTATACAGATTTCCTTCAGTTTTAGTTTGAACCTGCGTAGGGGCAGTTGATGATCTGATCCACAATCAGTACTGGTCTTGCTCCTATTTTGATATTGAGGTTTTCCATCATTTCTTTCCACAAATAGTAAATTTGGTTCCTGTATGTTCCATCTACCCATTCCCAAAACATAATCAGCCACTGAAAACCCTATGAATAGCAGAGAATCACTAATGATACTGTTTCACCTGTTCAATATAGGGTTGCTATGAGTCGGACACCAACTCACTGGCACCTAAGAACAACAACAACAATATGTTCCATTTGGTGAATTTCATGTGTATCTTTATCATTTATTTTGGTGGAAAAGCATTTTTGCAATGAAAATGTCATTGGTCTGACAAATTTCTGTCATGCAATCTCTAGCATTTTTTTTTTTGGCACCAAGGTCATATTCTCCAACTACTGAGCCTTCCTTATTTCCAACTTTTGAATTCCAGTCCCCAATAATTACTGGTACATCCTGATTTCATGTTCAATCTACTTCAGATTGCAGGTAAAAATCATCCCTATATTCATTTCTTGTCTTGTTGTTGTTGTTGTTAGGTGCCGTCGAGTCGGTATCCGACTCATAGCGACCCTGAGTACAACAGGTGAAACACTATTGTCAGTGCTTCTTTGCTGTTCATAGGGTTTTCAATGGCAGACTGATTTTTGGGAGGGGGTTGCCAGGTCCTTCTCCCAAGCCTACAGCTTCTGGTGTTCCCAGGCGGTCTCCCATCCAGGTACTAACCAGGCCTGACCCAGCTTAGCTTCCGAGATCTGACGGGATCGGATGCCACAGGGCTACAGCTGTAGTTTCTTGTCTTAGTGGTGGATATATAAATTGAATAATAGTCATATTAAGTGGCCTTCCTTGTAGGCATATGGATATTATTCTATCACTGACAGCATTTTACTTCAGAATAGATATTGAGATGTCTTTTTTGATGATGATTTCAACCCAATTCTCTTTAATCAATCAGTCATGGCATAGTATACCATATGATTTTCTGATTCAAATGGCCCATATCTGTCCATATTTGCTCACTGATGCCTAGAATGTCAATGTTTTTTGCACTGTATTTCCCTTTTGATGATTTCTAATTTTCCTAGTTTCATATTACATACGTTCCATGTTCCAATTGTTAACAGATGTTTGCACTTTTTCCTTCTCATTTCGAGTCTTGGTACATGAACAAATGGAGGTCCATGGGGATTTATTCCTACCCCTTATTAAGGTCAACTCTACCCTCAAGAAAGGGTAACTCTTAAGGTTAAGATGATGAGGGTGCTATGCTGGAGCTCTCACTTCTGGTGACAGTGAGGAGGATCACTGTGGGCCTCCAGGAATTTCTCTTTTTCATGCTCAATCTCAGATATTTCACCAAAATTACCATTTAGGTCTTTCTAGCAGTTTATAGCTTCAGCACCTTCTGCCTCATATTAAAGATATCCTTGTTGTTGTTGTTAGGTGCCACTGAGTCATGTCTGACTCATAGCAACCCTCATAGGGTTCTCAATGGCTGATTGTTTTGGGAGTGCCTTGGGAATGGATTGCCATGTTCTTTTCCCATAAAGATATCTTTACCAAATCAAAGCTGGTTTAATCTTAGCTATTGTTAGGGAGAAGGACCTGGTAATACACTCTGGAAACAATCTGCCCTTGAAAACCCAAAAACCCTAGGAATAGCAGAGAAGCACTGACAGTAGTGTTGGGCATGGTACAATGTCAGGGAGTGTTCCCTTCTTTTGTGTATAGGGTTGGAATGCATCAGTCCTGACTGAATGGCACCTAACAGCAACAACAACATGGTTCTCTGTATTTGTCTGTTTGTGCAGATTTTGGAATGGCAATTTTCACGTGATTTCTACTCTCTGGAGGTAAGTAATTGATTTTTCAGTTTGTTCAACAGTTTTTGTTATAAAGATAAGAGTGATATCTTCTAATCTCTTTACATGTTATTGATGAACCTGGAGGAGAGAGTTTATTTTATACTGGAAAGGAAAAAAATGAAAAAAGAAAAAGGAAATGCCTTTTTAAAAACTTCCTCTAATAACTTTGCTTGTCTTTTTGTTTTTCTCTCTCCTTTGTCCCAATATTGAATTTTACGAAGTTGATTCATACACTCATTTTGACAAATGAAGCCCAAGTGCTCCTTAGAAAAGCAACATGAACAAGCAACTGGTATGTCTGTGAGGATCCCTACTCAGAAGCAGCTCAAAAACAGAGTTGCTATATTTTGAAAGCCTATGTACCTGAATTTAGACGTGACTCAAATTTGAGACTGCAGAAAGTAGAGGAGTACAAAATGTGTATTGCAATTTTAAAAACAATAACCCTGTGTTTACAATGACTATGCTTTCTGGATAATGAATTAGAGCAAAAAATGAATTGATAGTACACGTTTGCTACTCATTCTAGTAGTAATAAGAAGTATGGGAGAGTGGCTGAACCAACCTACTCATAAGTTGTATTAAGCCATTTAAATAAAAAAATTAGACCAAAGAAAGTGCATCTTTCTGTAGGCTCTAGCAGAATAATAACCACTAATTTCTCATTTGTTATGTATGAGATCAATTTATTTACTGGATTTCTACTATGTAGGATCAATAATGTAAAATATTATTGATGAGAAAATAGAGAATTTTGTTTATAACAAGAAGATTATTATGTTTTCAGGAAGGAAAGTAGATTTTTTTATTCTGTATGCACAGAAATCTCAAATGAGCTGAATTTCTCATACATGTAGGGAAGAAGATTAAACACAGTATCATCCTGAAATATCTGCTTGACGGACCGGTCAATGTAACAGTTAGTGCTATAAACTTCCTGTCACAGAAAGCAGCTCAATATAGGTGCCAAGAGCAAGAACCGAATTCTAGAAAAATAATTGTACAGGAAGATAACTATAACTAAAATATTCAACATATTTTACCTGTAATTCTACTTTAAAATTCACCCATTGGTGCTAATATAAAATAAAAATCAGTATTTATGCAAAGAAGTTCCTTGCCTATAAAATAAACAGAAGGCACAAACAAAAACAATCTCATTATAGGCAGATAGAACTAAGAAATATGAAAATGATTACATTTAATTTAATTTATACATTAAAACAATGTGTGTGAAGAAATAATAGCACAGTAAAATACATCATTATCACATAAAAATGATGATGTATTTGGGGCAATCTAAAATATAAATGCATAGGAAAGGAAAAAATGCAATATTTAAAGGCTGTTGTTTCTGGAGTCATTGACATCTTTTATTCTCTTGTGTATATTTTCTATCATGAAATATATCAAACTCCCATAATCAGAAAGAAAATTACTTTAATTATGAATTCTGGCATATTGCTTCCAACTAGTGACCTTCTGCCTTAGCCTCCCTAGTTGCTTGGATTACAGGCAGAAACCACCATGCCCAGTCAGACATTTAAAAATATACAGGAGCAGAATACCTGAATATTGTAAGTATTCAAAGATAACAGGATTTTTCCGTAATGAATTATAGAGAAGACATCATGAATAGAGGAGATGACATGAGAAAGAATGGGGGGGGGAGGATATTCTTTGACACATAGCCATTGTCTTTTGATAGCCTCAAAGTTGGTTGCCCCTTCTTCCTCCCAAATGCTCCTTCCCTTTCATTCATTGGAGACTTTTCCATTTGGTCCAGTTTTGTAGGGGATATTATGGGATCTCCAGGGGATAGAGAGGAAATATGGTTGAGATAGGGGCCTATCTGGCATGCCTGGAAGACTGACGTCTATCCTCCAGGACAAGACGGCTCCCAGTGACCTTTGTCCCACCTCCAGGTCTTCTTGGCATTAAGTGAGCCAAGATGGCCCCTGCCTTCTCTGACCCCTGCCACCTGACTAGCTTCTCCTGGCCCTTACCCTGCCCCCTGATTGGCCACTAAAGAACATCCCCTGATTGGCCAGAAAGTGACATCTGGTTTCACCCTAAATTAGCATGTCACTCCAATTGGTTGCGTCCACTTCCTGATTGGTTGGTGGCCATGTTGGGGCAGGCACCTAGAGACTATATAAGCAGTTTGCTTGCGACTCTGCATGATGCTGCTATTCCACTGTAGACTGCCCACATGTTTGCTGGACCAAGAGAGGGGATTGTCTGCCATTGATGAGACCACACTATCACCAGACCAAGACAGAGATCATAGGTGACCACCATCATGGAGAACAACCCTTAAGAGCTTTGTAACACTTTGAGCAGCAGCACTTTAAAGTGCTGTACAACAAAGAGAGCTGTGCTTCTAAAGGCATCCTTGACTCTGTCCTCTGCACCTCACCAGTCCCCCATGTTGTCAGGGTTCAGGCACTCCGACATATGGCACCCAACATGGGGCTCAAACCCATACCCTGGGATTAAGAGTCCCATGCTCTACTACAGGTGCCAGGTGTGGGGCATTTGCCTACCGCTGGTCTCGCTCCAGCTGTTAGGCCTCCACTTGAGAGCAGGACCCAGCCACCAGAGACCTACTGTCTGTTGAGGGTGAGCTGAGAGTTGGGGAGCTGCTCCTCCCAGAAAGGAGGCTTATGCCCACGTCTACTCTGAGAAGCCTTGAGAAAGGCAGGCTCAGAGATTTATGTCCATGGGGGCTCCTTATTTCTATCTACCAGTGATGACACTGACTCCAAGTGCTCAGCTCAAGACAGCTGTTTATTGCCTCATCTGTCCTGGCCGATGGAATGGACACTGAATGCTCTGTCCACCCTCCTTATATTTCCTAACCTGGCCAATCAGAGACTTCAATGTCAGGTCAGGTGATCAGAACTTAGCCTATCGAGGGGAGATGCAAATGAGGCATCCCAAAAGGAACCAATCAGGAGTTGTCCTTTAACAGTCCAATCAGGGGCCATTCAGTAATTTGGGAATAGCCAATCAGATGTCAAGAGGCCTGAGGACAGGAGTTGGATGCCAGCACCATCTTGGAAAGCTTGATGCCCAAGAGTTCCTGGATGTAGGGGCAGAAGTTACTATCCTGTAAATGAGTCTCAGACCTCCAAGTGGGCCAGATAGGCCTTGAGGTGACCTGCCTCTTTAGGCAGTGCCCTACATAGTTTCTTTTCCCATCACTGATTGTGCCATCATTCTCATTGCCTTTAGTATCTATGTGAATTATGTACTCAATGAACAGGGCACTTACTGATGTTTCTCTCAGTTTTCTTTAGCTCACACTAATTTTGGAAATCAACACCAGAAAAATTACCTGTTGGGAAGCCTAATGTCTCACTTTGATGATTGCTTGCTCAAAAGGCTCAAAGAGACATTGTTAGCTTTTTACCTTAATGACATCAACTAACTCCTCCAATTTCTCTGTCTGATGTACAGAGGAACATAGTGGAAGAGTAAAGACCAGCCAAACTGGAAGTGCACTCAACATACCAGATATAATTTGAGTACCTTGTGGTATGAAAAGGCCCTAGTTCATCTGTGTATAGGCAGAGAAAGTTATAACTTCTGATAAACATTCCTTTTTCTGTTTTCCTTTCAATTTACACTAAGTTAAACTTTTGGTCTATAAAGATAGAAAGCCATCTAAAAGCCTTGTTAGATTGTTAGATTAATATATTATGGGCTTTTTTCTTATCAACTTTTCTGCATTATTTCATACTATCTACTATAATGTATTCCATAGACATTTGAGGTCATCTGATATAAAACACTAAGAAAAAAATAGATTTTGTGTACACCTGATATAGAGCAGGTAAGCACTTTCAGACTGATATTAGAAACATGATAACATGCAGCTGTTGACAAGTAGGGCTATCAGAATACAAGGCAAGTTTTCAACAACAATCCCAAGAACCACCCAAGCTCCCATCTCAATGGGTTTCTCTGTGGATATGGTTTTAGAGCATTATTTTACAATCTAGGTGACTTTTTTCCTGAGAAGCTAAGAACTTCTAATTTTATCAACTTATAAATTTCTGTCCCACTACAATAAGGGGATTGGGGTTTAGCTTAGTTAGTAGAATGCCTGTCTGCTCTCTCTGAGGTCCCGGGTTTGATTCTCAGCTGAAAGAATGGGAGAAGGATGTGGTAATCCACTCCCCAAGCAATCCTGAAACCATCAGCCACTGAAAACCCTATGAGGAGAGCTATGAATCATACCTAACTTGATGGCACCTAACAACAACAACAACTATGATAGAGTATAAGCATTTCCCCAAATTTGTCTAGAATATTCCTTAATGTTTAGGTTAAATCATTTGTGATTCTGTGATGCTGTAGATATTCACATCATTTGGACTTCCTAGCCAAAATTTTTTTCTGAATTTTTTTTCAATGTTTACAATGTATTTAAAAAATGTTTAAAAAATTTAAATATATTTAACTAAACCAAGTTGGCTAACATTCCACTAATGTTCTCCATGGATCAATGTTGGGGGACTGGTTTCTGGTTATGATGGAATGGGGAGCAGCTGTAATAAAGATGAAGCTTTAGTTCACCCAGCCCCAACCCTCACCTCCTGCTATCTGGCCCAGTGGTGGGAAACCCTGGTTTATTGCATGGGATTTTTTAAATCGTAAGCACAAAGACATCATTCACTTGACCTTTAATAAATAGCTTTTTATAACAAAGCATCCTTTAGTTGAAAAAATAATGTTTTGTTGCTTATCTTATTTTTGCTTTAAGCCTTCAGCAGTACCTCTGTGGTATCCAATCCTGTCAGATCTCTGAAACTAAGCAGGGTCAGGTCGGATTAGTACTTGGATGGGAGACAACCAGGGAACACCAGGTGCTATAGGCTTGGGAGAAGGACCCAGCAACCCACTCCACAAAACCTGTCATTGAAAACCCTATGAATAGCAGAGAGACACTGACAATACTGTTTTGCCTGTTGTACGTAGGGTACTTGTGAGTTGGACATGGACTCCACAGTACCTAACAATAAACATTAATTTCTGCTTTAGGGTTGCTCCTCCCTTCAATAATGAAAATATTCGAATTACCCAAAGTGGTTTATAAGAGTATGTTACACCTCACTTCTTTACGTGGCTACATAGTCAGTATTTTTTAGACCTCATTCCCACACTGGGGGTTCTGATAAGACAGGATAGGTTATGAAGGTCAATATAATTCTCCTCCCACTGGCTGTTATGTGGCTGCCCTTAGGATGTATCAGCCCATTAATTTTTATTATTGGTATTGTTTGATAAAATCTCAGAGAAAATTGAATATTTTGTTTCTTTGTTACTGTCTCCAAGTACTTTGAAGTGATTATTAACTTATATTGGTTTTATCCTCCTTCATCTCCCAAAATGCAATGGCTTTAGTAAAAACTCCAGGAGTGTTGCATTAGAAACAACTCAGGAGTAATGGGAAAGCACATCATGTCATGTCAAACTTGTTACCAAGCACAATTTAAAACACTAAACAAAATACATTTTTTAAATATCTGAAGTCACTGGAGAGTGGCCAAATGCTAGCAAAATCTAGATGAGTGGTCATACTGTGGGTTTCTGAATTTTATGGCTTTTTAATTTTTTTCTGAGGATACGAGGTAAGCTTCCTTGGTTTATGGCTTCATCTTGGTATTGGTCCCAGTTGTTCCTCTTAAGTTAGATAAGATCTAGAAAAAGAAAAGGACCTTCTTATAGTTTAAATAATGACAGGAGAATATTGGTAGTGGCACAGCAACTGTAAAGAGGGACACAGTGCCCGGCAACCTGGTGATCTATGCAGTTTCCATGTGCAGGGGGGACGCCAAGAAACCCAGCCAAGTTTTAAAAAACTGAATAGAGATGTTACCTTCTGTCTACTGCAAGGGAATTCAACTCCATAACCACAAGCCGAATTTTCAGAGGTTGTCCATGTTGAATGTTATTATTTATGGAATTTTGCCAGTGGAAAAAAAGCTCTGAATACCACCAATCTTTATTGTCATGGGGGGAGGATGCTGAAAATAATGGTGTAGTGAAGCAGTGAAAAGTATTTCTGAAGACTGAAGACTTTTTTCAGCCCTGCTTTTTTTTTTCTTTTTTTACCTGGTTGAACTAAAAAGTAAACTCAGAATAAGTATAATGATCCTCATTATAGGGAAAACACTATATAAACTGAGCTAAGGGCCAACTTTGGACTCTTGAGGCTTGTTATCTACTAACTCCAGGCAATATTTTTGTTTGGTATCATTGTGCTTCTAGATACCTTTGAAGCCATCCTGTTTCATAGGTTCTACTTCTTACATTTCTATTTTATCCAGATTTGTAGGCTAGGTTATATTTTAGTTATAGAACCATGGAGCCTAGAGCAGAACGTATTAAAGGAAATACAGCTTCACACTTAAAGACAGGGCAACAAGTGCTTCATCCCAGCAGCAATAGGATGTTCCATTCTAGGGCAGATAGTATTCACATCAATTCTGAGCCTAAATCTTCCCGTTGCTTGCCAATTCTAATGTCATATATGTATATGTGTGTGTGTATGTATATGTGTGTATATATATAATATATATGATTATATATCATAATATATATATATATATATATATATATATATATATATTCATTTCTCTGAAGTAGAGATACAATGACATATATAACAATGAACAGGTATAGCAGTCATTGGGAAATCTTCCAATAATTCAAGTTTAACTTTTAGTCTCTTTGTCCAACAGCTAAGATAGTTCTTAAGGTGAAAGTTTTCCCCAAACCTGCCTCTGTGTACATGTTCCAGAGCTGCACTCAACCCACTTTAGAATATCCTTGGATAATACAGGCTTTGACTATTGCGTTGGGACTTGTATTTCTCTTTCTTTTTCAGATGCTAGTACACTTTTTGAACGCCAATCAGAAACTTCTAATTTTCTCTCCAGTTTGCTTCTCTGCAGATCTTGTTTTTGGAATGTAGTGTATAAGGTCTTGACCTTTCCATGTTTTCAAGATTATAAAAAGTTAATTTCCTGGAGTTGTGATAGAGTATATATCATCGCTCTGAAAAAATATACAAGATGTCAAATAAGGAAATTTTTTTTTTTTTTTTTTTTTTTTTTTTTTTTTTTTTTTTTTTTTTTTTTTTTTTTTTTTTTTTTTTTTTTTTTTTTTTTTTACTTTTTGAGACAGGGTCTCACTAAATTACACAGACTGCGTCTGGTCTGGAACTTGCGATCCTCCTGCCTCTGCTTCCAGTGTCACTGGGATTACAGGCGTGCACCACTGTGCCAGGCTAGGGAAATTATTTTTAAAAAACATCTCAAAAACATGCTCAAGGAATTCTACAGAACTAAAAAAAATGTATAAAGTTGGTGGAAAATCTCAAGTTAAATATAAAATTATTATAAAATCTTAAGTTAAAACCCAGTCATTACAACCAAATACAGATTATAACTCTCATCAGCAAAACTGAATTCTAAAAGGCAATGAAACATCACCTTCAAAGGTCTGAATGAGACTGATTTTGAATGAAGACTTCTCTGTCAAAACAAAATATTCATAATGTATGACAGCAAGATAAAGATATTTTCACACTTCAGATATCTCAAAAATGCATCAGGAATTACTAAACCAAATCAAAAGAAAACTATGAGGAAGGAAAATAGAAAACATGAAAGAATCACATTAAAACAAGAATGCAATGAAAGAATTCCTGGGATGATATATGTTTTACTACTCAATTAGCGCCTGCAGCCTACCACTGTGGCATCCGAATCCCTCTGATCTCAGAAATGAAACATGGTCAGGCTTGCTTATTAATTGGATTGGAGACCTCCTGGGAACACGGAAGCTTGGGAGAAGGACCCGGTAATCCACTCCCAAAAAACAATCAGCTGTTGAAAACCCTATTAATAGCAGAGAAGCATTAACAATACTGTTTCACCTGTTGTACTTGGAGTGCCAATTCCTTGGTGTTTGACAATAACTGATGTACATTTGAAATTTATTCATGCCACTAACTGGAAATATGGCCTTTTGAAAATTATTTGAAAGGCAGTCACCAATTTTTAAAATAGACATTATAACCTAACCTTATTGGGCTTCTTTCAACACTAAATCAGATAATATGTATAGAAGCCCAACACAATACTAGGCACATAGTAGATGCTCAACAGATGTGTCTATGTTGCGATGATAAAAATTACAATGAGATCTCACTTTGCAACTATTAAGATGACTAAACTTAAGCAAACAAAGAGGGATTTGAATAGATGTTTTTATACCAATGTTCTCGGCAACATTATTCACAATAATCAAGGTGGAAAAACCCAAATATTCATCAACAGATGAATGTATAAACAAAATGTGATATGTACATGTCATGGAGTATTGTTCACTTATAAAAAAGAATTAAATTCTGATGCATGCTAAGATACAAGTAAACCTTGAAAACATGCTAAGTGAATTAAACGTCTATGGCCATACAACCCTGGTGTCCTATACCATCTGTTCTCGGACGCCAAGCATGGTTGAGTCTGGTTAGTCGGTAGGTGGGAGATGGCCCAGGAATACTGGGTACTCTATACTTGGGAGAAGGACTTGGTCGCCCACTTCCAAAACAGTCAGCCATTGAAAACACTATGAATAGCATAGAAGCACTGACAATATTGCGGAACATGGCACAATGTCGAGTAGTGTTCCATCTGTTGTACATAGGGTTGCTATGAGTCATATTCGACTCAGCAGCACCTAACAACAACAAGTGAATTGAGGCATATATAAAAAGGAATATTACATGACTGCACTTATATAAAATATCTAAACTAGGTAAGTTGATAGAGGCAAAAAAAAAAAAAAATAGGTTAGAAGCTCCCAGAACCTGACAGTTATTGCTAAATGGTTTCATAGTTTCTAATTACAAACACAAAAATTTGTGGAAAGAGATAGAGGTGACCATGAAAGTACAACAATGGACAGGTGGTTAATGCCACTGAATCAAACACCTAAAATGATTAAAATGGCAAATTTTCTTACACATGCACACAGACACACAAAACCACAAACCAAAAGGTTAATAATGCAATATACCAAAATCATTGAATAGTACATTTTAAGTGAATGAGTTATACAGTGTGTGTTGTCAGGAGTGATGTTCAAAATATTTATTAATAATTATCCAGAGGGCCAAGCAATAGAAATGGATATAGACCATGCCACTGAACTAGTGCACCAGTTGAGGGTCACCCTAAATGCTAAATACTATTTCCTGTAGGAAAATAATCTGAAATTGTTTAAATTGTACTACACTATCCTTTCAGAATGGATGCATTAGCAAATATTAAAGCCCAATACACAAAGAAAAAATGCACACTTTGCATGTCTGGAAGAGGGACTATCAAGCTATAATGCTAAGTCTGGCCCACTTCCAGTTTCTATATGGTCCACAGATACAAATATCTTTTCCCGTTTTATATTATGCATAATGGCACTTTGGTCAACAACAGGCTACATAAACAATGGTGATCTCATAGATTATAATGGAGCTGAAAAATCTTTATCATTTAGGGACATTGCATGCAAAATCATAGTGTAACAATTACATGTGTGGTGATGCTGATGCAAAGAGACCTACTCTACTGCCAGTAGTAGAAAAGAACACAGTGGTTATACACAGGGCTTGATACTCAATAACAATACTATGCAACTATGTTACTGGTTTGTGTATTTACTATACTATGTTTTAATCATTCTTTTAGAATGTACTTCTACTTAAAAACTTTTATTATAAAACTGTACACTGTGTTATGAAGCTAGCAGCCTCATATATCTTGTACTTATTGTGTCTCCTGATTACGTTATTTTCTTTTGTGCTAGAATCAATCTTGTGTCATTTCTTTCATCATGGTTCTAGGAGCAATAGAACACCCCAAGCCGGTGTATGTAGGAAGCTATACCATCTGGTTTTGTATAAGTACATTCTATCATGTTCTCACATGAGAAAATTGCCTAATGATGCATTTCTCAGAACGTGGCCACATAATTAAGTGATGTATGACTGTATTACATTTCAAATGTTGTATTATTGTTAGGTGCCACCTAGTCAGTGTCCGACTCATCGCAACCTTACATACAACAGGTGAAACACTATTGTTAGTGCTTGTCTGCTATTCATAAGGTTTTCAATGGCTGATTGTTTTCTTGGAGTGGGTTGCCAGGTCCTACTCTCAAGCCTACAGCATCTGGTGTTCCCAGGCAGTCTTTCATCCAAGTAATAACCAGGCCTGACCCTGCTTAGGTTCCAAGATCTGACAGGATTTCATGCCACAGTGGTACTACTGCAGGCAGATGTTATATAAGCATTCACATAATATCTTGGATGCTACCTTTCTTCTCACAAACCTTAAAATATTTATTATTTAGCCCTTTCAAAAAATTTTGTGATTCCCTACTCCCCAACTTTTTGTACACATAGGCCTGTTTTCAAAGAAAAATCAAGGAACCCTATCTACTTGAGAGGCTGAGGCAGGAATATTGAATTTTCAAAGCCAGAGGCAGCCTTTATAACTTAGTGAGAACTTGTCTCAAAATAAAAAATAAAATAGGAAACTGGGGTAATAGAGCCATTGCTACATATGTAGGGCCCTGCATTCAACTCCTAAGTTCTACAAAATAAATAAATAAATAAATAAATAAATAAATAAATAAATAAAATAATTTTTGGAAGTAACAATAATAAAGTCATTTTGTGCTACCATCATGTGGCATTTCATAAATTAAATATGAGGAATAAATAGCAAAATATTTAATAGCTTAGTCTAGAACATCACACACAGTAATGGCTTCAATATTATTTTCATTATCATCATATTAATTCAGATGCATTCTGATGAAGGAATATTTATGGAAACAACCTGATATCCCCAAACACTTCAGATGCAACCCCATACAGAATATGTACATAATGGGCTCTTTATGATCTTTTCCACATAAAGAATTCATCAAGTTGCATTAAACACAGGGAAGGGTTGTGCTGCTATATACTTTAGACTGTCAATGAAAAAAACCATAGCCCATCTTCACCTGAAAGCAGATCCTGATGCCAGACTTGTGTGAAATTCTCAGGAGCAAAAGAGCAGAAGTCTAGGATTGAGAAAGGAAGGCCACAGGAACATTTGAGGACATGTTACCAGGATGGTCATTTGCTAAGATCTAATTGCTGGATCTTCTGAACTCTCTAGACTATGTAGCAAGTAGCTTCTCAGAACTGTCTTTTAAAAGAAAGAGGAAGGGAGGATCAATTCAGTGCAACTGGCCAATGGTTCATCCTATAGAACAATACAGTACTAATCACTCTGAGTTCTGTAGTGAGGCTAACTTAATGCTGAACAAAGCAACCCACCAGGGCAGTCAAGAAATAAAGGTGTGAGGCAGGAAGCAAGGGCCCCTGGAAATGCTCTGCCTATTTATGTTGCTGGTAGGACGTTTGGCAATGTTTGTTCAGAGGTGGTCATCACAGCAGCAACTGATAAATCTTAAGGCAGGTAAGGTTGAGAGGATTCACTCACATGTGAGACATGACTCATAAAACAAGTTCAACAAATAGGTACTCCAAATAATTAAAGTTATTTTCAAGCTCTCCGTTTTTTTTAGAAAAACAATAATAGACAAATCCCAGGATGTCTAAATTAATAGGATATAAAATTAGTAAATTTCTTGAACAGTAGTGTTCAAGAAAAAATGATTAAAAACTTCAAAACTGATTAATCATGTAGATTATTTTAATTGATATTTGACATATTTTGTGTATTTTGAGGGTTTTAAATTTCCTGAGTTTCTTTGTATATGAAAACAGAAAAGTTAGTCTTACCTTTCCACAAGCTAGAACAGAACAAATAGTAATTTGGGCTGGTTATGTGATGGATGAACCATTATCTTCCCTGAATCCACAATACCACTTTCTTCTGCAGTGTGCTCAATTATTTTCTGCAGTGTGCTCAATTGCCACTTCAATGCCCCCAACTCTATATGGTACCCTCCTTTGTTTTTGCTCTCTCTCAAGTGATTGCAGGAATGGAAGTAGCTGGTATTTCCAGTTTCAACCACTGCTATTAAGCACTAACCTTCAGGTTCAGATTGCAAATCTGTCACAGGTTGCTGTTTTCTGGAAAATGGCATGTAACATCTTCTTCTATCTTTTATATTGCTGAAGGCTTATTTTTATTTCCTTATTGCTGTGAGAAAATATTTCAAAAAAGAATTAATTGATGCTATCATGAAGGGCATTTATCTTATTGTGTCTATAAAATGCCCTTAATCAAATTAATATTTATTTCAAGTAAGAAAGACATCTAACAACACTTTTCTTTAAAAAAATGATAGATTAATGTAGCCTAAGAGAGAACTATCTACCGCCATGGCACCCTGGTATCTAATCCTTCCTGATCTCAGAAGCTAAGCAGAGTTGGCTTGGATAGTCCTTAGATAAGAGACTGCTTGGGAATACCAGGTGCTGCAAGGTAAGGAGTGGACCTAGCAGTCTACACCCTAAACAACTGAAAACCCTATGAATAACAGAGAGGCACTGACAATAGTGCCGAGCATAGCACCATGTCAAGGAATGTTTCATTCTATTGTACATAGGATTGCTATGAGTTGGATCCAACTTGACAGCATCTAACAACAACAATAGAGAACTATGGTATCTGTGTAGTTTTGTATTCTATTTCAGAAAGTGTGATCACTGTTCAGAAAAAGAAAAACTTTTGTGAGAGAATTTACTCCATTGTGCTGAAAATTATAGCAAATTAAGTATATAACTTTTATGGAGAATTTACTATAAGGAGACACTGTTATTAAGAAATTATATTGTTTCATTTCATCATCATTTCACTCATTCAACAGGGCAAGTATTATCATGATCTCTATATAGATGAGTACTTTCAACTGGAATGCCAATTTCTTCATCAGAAGGGTTTAAAATTTTCCCAGAATATGATGAATAAAAGATGTAGTTTGACACAAAAATGAGGGGGCTTGATACAGTAGTCCTTAATAAGAACTCTTGTTCTCATCCTGGATTATATATGCTCTCACACTTCAGCAACATAATTCTAATTTATAGTTTGTTGGAGCTACCATAGCCACTCGAGAGGCAATCCCCAAACAATCAGCCATTGAAAATCCTACAAATAGCAGAGAAGCCCTGACATAAATGCCAGGTATGGCACAGTGTTGGGGAGTGTTTCATTCTGTTGTATATAAGGTCACTATGGGTTGGAAAAACTGAACAGCACCACACAACAACAATAACACAGCATGGCTACCACAAACTGGGTGGCTTATAAACAACAGAAGTTTATTTTTGTACAGTTGTAGAGGTTGGAAATTTGAAATCAAGGCTGGTTTCTTTTGAATCCTCTCTCCTTGACTTGTAGATACTGCTGTGTCATATAGTTTCTTGTTTCTGCACCCATTCTTGGTATCTCTTTGTCTTATGAGAACAGCTGTTTATTGTATTACAAATCCATATATGTGCCATATATATGTGCAAGATGAAAAGTGCCTGTGCCCTTAATGATAATTTTCAGGCAGTTGAATTAACCCCTCCCCTGGCAGCTCTTTCATTCCATGCCATATCTATTATATGAAATATAATGATTTTATGGGTAAAATCATCTATAATGGATATTCTTTGGTGTGCAACTATAAGCATCCTAGGTGAAATAAAAGATTGGAAAATAAAGATATGAATTTTTCTAAGGAGGTTTTTTGTTGTTGTTAAAATGAAGAATTAGAGAGAAGACAAATTTGGTATCAGGGCAATGTGAGTGTCAGGCTTTATTGTTTTCTTTTCTTTTACCCTTATTTTCTCCTTATTTTTTTATTCCTTCTTATTTTCTTCCTTTCTTCCTTCCTTCTTTCCTTCCTTTCTTTTCTTTATTCCTTCCTTTTTTCCTGCCCACCTTCCCTACCTCCTTCCTTCCTTTCATTTTTATTTACTTTTCAGTACAGGGAATATATACTTCTTGGAATTCAGAGTAAAAGATATTCTAAGTAAAGAGAAAACTATACAGTATAAAATTAACAATATGTTGAATGGAGATGACACATCACATGAGTTTAATTCTTAGGTAAATATCACATTTAATTGTCTGTAAAATAGAGATTATAGTCTTTCAGCTCATCAAGAATGATACTTTGCTCTATCATTGGGTATTTCAGTAGCCTGAAAGTGAGACTTTCCTTCATCAAAGACAATGGCTCTATTTTTATAAATTAGGACAACTCAGTTAATTGATTATGGAAGGATGAACAATTTAGGTGTTTTTTAAATTTAAAAATGGAACAATTTTTTTTATTAACAAAGAGCTTTCAAAATTAAATTCAACAAAATAAGAGCTCTTGAGGTGAACTGATGTATGTTTGGTCTTTATTCCCTTCTTGAATATATGTAGGAAATCCATCTGGGTGCTATTCTGTGTTGGCAGAAAAATGAGTAACAACTATATAGAACAAAACCCAAGTATAAATTTTTATAGGAAGTGAAGCAAATTTTTGTCCATAGTTTTAGCAATGAGATGAGAATACAGAAACATCAAGAGACTATTATCTGAGCTGGCTCCAACAATATAAAAACAGAGGAAATATATCATTTATGGTACATAACATAAGTTGGCAATTTCTTACCATATTCAATAAAACAATAAAATGTTCAGAATTTTTGTTATTCAAATAGTTTACTATGAGCATATTTGAAGGAGAAAAATTAGATAAAGCAAAATTTTTGAAAAAATTACTCCAGTGTGAAAAAATATCATGTCATGCTATTTATTTTGAGTGATGAGAACCAGCAGGAGCAGTTTGACATTTATTCTAAATTTTCAATAAGACTTGAAGGAAACAGTGCTTGTGAAAAAGTGGTAACTGTTCATAAAATGTGATTTCTTTAGAATGACCCAGAGACAAAACATCACACCTTGTTTAGGAAAACTATTCAGGTCTTGGGAACCTGGAGAAAATATGTATATTAAATTAAAGATGAAGAGAATAAAGATTTAACTCTGAAATTTTTGACATTGATGTTGTAGAATTGCAGCCCACAAGGCTGGCTGGAAAAAAGAAATAATGTAGACAATTTGAAGACAAGGCTTATGGCTGGGTGATTGATTTTCTTTGCATACCAACCCTTCTGACTCTAATGGATATTTTTGGTTGTTATTAATCAAATCATTATATCTTGGTAAATATTGGCAATAAATGATTATTTGTCTCTAGAAAATCAAATCAGTTTTCAAATAATAGCAATAATAAAAGCTAAAATAATATATTGTTGTTGTTAGGTGCTTTCGAGTCAGGTGCGACTCATAGTGACCCTTATAGGGTTTTCAGTGGCTGATTGTTTCGAGATTGCTTCAAGAGTGGATTGTCACATCCTTCTCTTGGTTTTGCGGTGCTGGGGATCAAACCCAGCAGCTCAGAGAGTGAAGAGCAGCACTCTATACCAACTGAGCTTAACCCCAGCCCGAATAATAAAAGTTAACACAATATAGTTCTAAGAAAACAAACAGAAGAAGCTTTTGGAGGTTTTTCCTCCTGGACCCAAAGGTTGGGACTCTCTCTGCTTCCTGCTCACAAAGGTGTCAGGTGGTCTACCATGGTCCCTACCTCCTGCCACTGCCATGCCTGTCCTGCTGCCAATATGTTCTGAGCTACTAACTCTGAGCCCTCAAGAAATCTCTTTCCTCCATAAATTGGTTTAAATTGATTTTTCTGCCACTACAGTGATAACTGACTAACATTCCAGCTTTTGTTCTGATCAATAGATTTCCCATTTTACAAAAAGAAGTAAACATAATAATGAATTGAACATGGAGATTTGCATAGATATGCATCAACTATAGAATCATCAATCTTTCTTAGATGTATGTGGGCTTCTGTATTGATTTTCTTCATCTTCATCTTAGGCTCTTCTTTGGTGGATCGCAATGTCATTTCAGTTTCCTACGTCTTAGTCTCATTTCATAGCAGAACCGAGTAATCCTTGAACAGTGTACATATTTACCTATTCACCATGATAAGAAAATGGCCAGATGACCATTTGAAGAAATCTTGGAGAAATAGTTGCTAAACATGATTTTGACTGTGTTGTTTCCTCAGGGGGCTTTCTTTTTAATCAAGGTGTTCCAGATAATGTTCTGGTTTTTATCAGACAGCTGGAGGAGAAGCCGTGACTCTCCTTTATGATGTGACAAGTGAGGATTATAGACTACATCTGGATTTTTCCTCCTGTTGTTTAACTGAAGTAATTTATAAATAGGTGTGCTGGTTGTTCTCAAGATCACTTTCAGGCACTATGATTCACTAAAAGGATTTTCAGTACTCAGGAAAGCTGTTATATTTATGATTGTGATTTGTTTCCGAGAAAAGATAGAGATTAAGATCAGCAAAGGGAAGGGACATGTGAAATAAACAACAGAGAAGACCAAAGCAAGCTTTCAGGTGTCACCTCAGTGCAATCTCCAAGGGCGTTTTGTTCTCCCAGTAACAATGTGTGATGACACATAGGAAATGCTGACAATTAGGGGAGGTCACATGAACCTTAGTGTTCCACAGTCTCATGGAGATAAATCACAGAGACCTGCGGCACCTTCATAACCGACTTTAGCTACTCAAACTTCACTTTCATCCTCAGAGAAAAAATAGGTATTCACCATAAACTACATTACTAGGATAAACTCAGGTCAAGTTGGTATAAAACTCAAGTTCTCAGACATATGGAAACTCTCTTATCAGGCAGAATATCCTAAGAGTTTAAAAGTTATCTCCTAGGAGGCAACCCAGAACCAGTTCTAAAATAAGCATTTTTTCTGTTTTTGTAATGTGCAGGGTTTGAGCAACAGAGGCCTTGTGAGTTAACTCTTTTCTGTCCAGTAACTTATCTATTTTAGTTTTAGAAATGTCATGATCAAATAGGCCTTGCAAAGACTCTTATACATCAAAATATCTGCACTATTGTTGCCTGTGTATAGTAATCAAATCCCCCTTGTCTCTGGAGTGTCATAATTGGTATTTGGTCCCTGTCACTCTAGTATCTCATTAACTCCATTAAGTTCAAATAGTAAATCTCAATGATGACAACTCCTACCATCATTCCCAACCTACAAAGGTTAGTGATCAGAGATGTCTATGAGAATATTAATGTTCTCCAATATTTTTTTCAGTATCTTAATGAAAAGTGTGCCTACCGAGCTATTTCTGGGGATATAGTTAGTACTTATTCATGTGGAGGGGCGGTTAACAGTTTACACATGAAAGCCCTATTCCATTTTTCTTATTTCCTTAAGCTTTTTTTTTTTCATTCCTCATTTTAGGCTAGGAAAAGTCTGCAATTTTAACTTTATTAAATAGGGCAATAGTGGTTCTAATTTTCAATCAATGATTTGGGATGTTTCCAGACACTTGAGATAGCATAATAGTTCTATAATCTTTGGAAAACCTAGCCACATTGGTAAATTTATAAAGATCCAATAATATATTCTATCATTTTGGATTATTTTAGTATTTATTCCCATACACACACAACAGGCTTTTACTAAAATAGGTTAGTAGTATCTGCAACTTTTTGGAGTGTAATTTATTCATCCCATGCCAGATTTAAGTAAGGATGTCTTGAGGATGTTGAGATCTCATTGTATTTACAGCGATGTTGTTGTTAGGTGTCCTCAAGTCGGTGTCCAACTCATAGCAACCCTATGTACAACAGGTGAAACACTATTGTCGTGCTTCTCTGCTATTCATAGTGTTTTCAATGGCTGATTGTTTTTTTGGGGAGTGGGTTGCCAGGTCTTTCTCCCAAGCCTGCAGTGCCTGGTGTTCCCAGGCCATCTCCCATCTAAGTACTAAACAGGCCTGAACCTGTTTAGCTTCCAAGATCTGATGGGACCAGATGCCACAGTGGTATGGCTGCAAGTACTTATAGTGATAGAAGCAATAAAGTGTTGGAATATGATATGAGAAGAAGAGACATTCACTTGTAAGTTAACTTACTGAAATGAGGTACACGGTCATTAAATTAGAATGACCTAGGGTTTAGAGTAACTCAGTTGTATAATGCATGCTGCATGTTTAGCTTCTGTAAGAATTTTGCTTCAATTCTCAGCATTAAAAAAATAGTGGCCTCATAGGATGCTATACAAGCAATATATCAGAGAGACTTATGGATTCAAGATTCTCAACTTTGAGTACATCCCAATGTCCCTGTTTTAAGCACCTGAATCTCACCCACTGTTAAAATATGCCTGTGTTTTCACATAAGAAATAGGCCAAAGTACAGAATTTAAAATCTATTATAAATCTGATACCAGAGAAATTGCTTTGGGCCTGATTTTCATGTTGTTTTGTCTTGCTACTATAATAACTAAGATTATAATAGGACTAATTTGCAAAAATTCCATGTCTCTGGCTATGATTTGACCCAGGATTTTGAAGATCTAATACTAACATTTACTTCCTTCTTTTATCTCCATAGTATATTCAGAAATAAGAATCCCACACCCAAGCCCATATAGTCTTCATTGCTCCCAATGAATAAAGTGAATGATCCACTTGCTGTCTCTAGGTTAATGATTTATAACAGAGATTTGCTTTTAGTAAACAACAGGTGATTTTCTAATTAGTCATGATGTCATTACATGCTCATTTCACATTGCATTAAAAACCCAGAATCAAGCTAAACAAATCACAGCACTCCATGCTTTTGCATCTATTTTTTAAAAGCATTTTTATCTGGTACAAAACATGTATCAGCCCACATTACAAACACTGTTTATGCTTTATTCATAGGTACTCATGCCTTACCATTATAGCATATTGTAGGTCCAGTTGTCACTTCTTTGAAGGTTTTCTCTAAAGTCAGAAATCTCTCTATCCATCAGCACAGTTGGCCAGAAAGGTGTGAAATTAATGGTTCCTAGCAACCACCAACAACCAATTATTGGCAAGTGTTGATATATAGACATCTCTGTTTATTTGTCCCTTGTTGTTGTTGTTAGGTGCTGTCAAGTCAGTATCCGACTCATAGTGACCCTCTGTACAAGAGGGGAAACACTATTGTCAGTGCTTCTCTGCTGTTCATAGGGTTTTCAATGGCAGATTGATTTTTGGGAGGGGGTTGCCAGGTCCTTCTCCCAAGCCTACAGCTTCTGGTGTGCCCAGGAGGTCTCCCATCCAGGTACTAACCAGGCCTGACCCTGCTTAGCTTCTGAGATCTGACGGGATCAGATGCCACAGGGCTACGGCTGCAGGCATTTGTCCCTTAGTTGAGATAATTTGAAGTATGTGACTCCTAGAGTTTCCCAGGAAGATTTATCTCCTATAGTAGTAATTGGTTTGATAAGTCACCCCTATTTGACACATTGCCATTCTACATTACCTCCCTTACTAGGATATGCAGCTGTTAAACTGTATAGATTGCCTAGAATTTAAATTTATGTTTTAATCAATATATATTGTTGTTCTTAGATGCCATCAAGTTAGGTCTGACTCATAGGCATCCCATGTACAACAGTGTTGCAGACAACATGTCAACCCATCTAATTGAGGGTCTTCATTTCTTTCATTGATCTGCCACTCTCCTAAACATGATGTCTTTCTCCAGGGATTGATCATTCATGACTACATGTCCAAAATATGAAAGATGCAGTCTAGCCATCTTAGCTTCCAAAGAGCACTCTAGTTGCACTTCCAGGACAGATCTGTTGGTTCTTTAGGCAGTCAATGGTGTATTCAATACTCATCTCCAGCACTATAATTTAAAAGCATCAATTCTGTTTCCCTTATTCAATGTCCAGCTTTCACAAACATACCATGTGACTGAAAATACCATGGCATGAGTCAGGATGCACATTCATCCTCAATGTTACATCTTTTCAACTCTTTAAAGATGTCTTTTGCAATAGCTTTTCCCAATTAATTGTTTTGAGAGTGGGTTGCCATGTCCTACTCCCTAGACTGTCTTAGTCTGGAAGCTCATCTGAAATCTTTCCACCATGGGTGACCCCTGCTGGTATCTGTAATACTGGTAGCATAACTTTCAGTATCACTGCAACATGCAGGACCCCCACAGTATGGCAATGTGACAGACTTTTGGGGGAAGAAATACATAAAAACATAAAAACTGTACACATTTGTGGTGTAGCATGTGATATTTTCATACAGCATATATTGTGTAATGTTTTAATCAGGCTTACATGAAAGTAGAAGGATGACCACTTGGTAAATGAAAGAGGAACAGCAAGAGTGGAAGAAGGGCAAGAGAGGTGAAGAAGGGGTAAATATGACCAAACTATATTATATGCATGTATGAAATGTCACAAGGAAACTCATTATTTGGACAATGAATACACAATAAAAATTTAAAAGCCTTATCCATCTCCTCAAGCACCATTTCTTTTTGATGAAAACATTCAAATTCCTTTCTTCAATATTTTTGAAATATATAGTATATTATAATTGTCTACAATCATCCTACTGTGCAATATCTCACCAGAACTTCTTACTCCTACCTAAGTATAAGTAGTACCCATTGATCAACTTCTCTCCATATCCTTGGCCTCTGATAATAACAATTCTACTCAACTTCTATGAGATAAAAATTTGTATAAACTACAAATAAGTGAAATCAAGTGATATTTTTCTTTCTGTTATTGGATTATTTTACTAGACATAATTATTATCAGCTTCATCCATGTTGTCATGAGTGACATAATTTCATTCTTTCATGGTGGAATGATATTCCATTATGTGTATGTACTGCATTTCTGTATCTATTCATCATTTATTGGACACTTAGGTTATTTCCATATGTAGGCTATTGTGAATACCATTGTGATAAACACAGCCTTGTCAACAGACTGATTTTATTTGCTTTGGATATATGTTTGGATATACACACCCAGTTGTAGAGTTGCTGGATCAGATGGTAGTTCTATATTAAATAATTTGAAAGACCTCCATACTGTTTTCCACAAAGCTGCATTAATTTATATTACTGTGAACAATATGCAAGGGTTCCCTTTACTCTGTATCTTTATAAGCACTTACTATTTTTTGTCTTTTTGATAATAATCATTCTTACTAGAGTGAGGTGGCATTTCATTGTAGTTTTGATTTGCATTTACCTGGTGATTAGTGATTTTGAGCATATTTTCACATTCTCACAGAACTGAGACTATTGTAAAATTTGTATGCAACCACTACAACAATAACAACAACAAAAACACATGTCTAGCTAAAGCCATCTATCAGGAGCCTCTGTTGGAGGTCCATTATATAGGGATAGTTGCCTTTCCACCTAGCTGATCTCAGATTGCAGGTCCTCAGGAGGTCAAGCTAATACCTTGTGGCTTAAAGTACTCAGCCTAAATCCAAACTAGTGTGGCTTGTGGTCTCATCCTACATCATATTATTATTACAAGCTGGCCCAAAAACTGCCATACAAAAAGAAAGACTTTTATCAGAGATGACATCCTAAGGGCCTGGATGTTACCAACAAGAAGCCAAAGGAAAAGTCCAGACATTGTTTGGGGCAAATTCTTTACTACTTATGAGGGTCTGGGGTCAGACTGTAAAGTTTCCCAAGTGACTTGATATACGTTTTTTAGCACTTGCTTATAAATCACCATTTTCCAGTTTTTGCTTCAAATTATATATCTTGGCTCTACCACAATGTGTGATATTCTGTACAATTTATTGAAAAATATTTGATTGCATAAAATTAAATTTAAAAGTTACCATTTTCAGTTTTTTCGTGAATTCTTAATTATAAGCATTTAAATTAGAGATGTGTTGATACTTTTAAAAATGCAGGGAAAAAGAAAAATGGAGAAATATATAACATGCATTTAAAAAAGAATATATTGTTAATTAAATCATTGGGCACATAATTATATATGGTAATTATTTAAAATAAATATATCACATTGTTTTTGAAAGTGAAAGGCATAATTAAAATTCAAAGATAATGATATTTGGATGAATTCTGTTTTTATATTAAATGAAAATCCATATCAGAACCAGTGATCTTAGAAACCATCTTGGCCAATGACACAGTGATTAAATAAGTACTGGATATGGACAAACTTTCCTAAAAACACAGTTTGATTTGGGATTACATGTAAGAGAAATCTGAGTATACTGGCTTAACCAAAGCAAGATTTATTTTTTTCACACATGAAGAACTCAAGAGAAAGAGCTCAAGCTTGGGTGTGTCCTTAAGAAGTCCACTAAGGACTCAGGACTCTTATAACTATTCATTCCACCATCCTCAGCCTGTGACTTTTTCACTCATGCTCTTTGGTGAGTGCTCTTTTTTAACATATTGTATCCAAGTTCTAGGCCACATATAAGGGCAAAAAAGAAAAAAAAAAGAAGAATACTGAGCCCTTTGAGTATAATTTAATTTACATTAATGTGGACAAAACTGTATGATTATTCTTTATACAAAGGAGTATAGGGAAGGCAATATTATATCTAGGCACATAATAAATAGAAGAATGTCCAGAAATACAGAGTCCTCCTTGTAAGAGAGAAAGGGAGGGTTATATTGGTTATATTGGTGTTTGCTGAACACTTCTTCAACAAATACATGTCAGCAATCCTTTGTCTTGGTCTCAGACTATAAAGTATTGAATCAAATCAACAATACCATCATGAAATTTATGGCAATGGAAAAAACAGAATAAGCTACTAAGTACACAAACTCCTACGGTGGCAAATTTTAATAAATATTACAAAAGAAATAAAAAGACATACTTCTAGGAAAGATTTTATGAATACTGGGTGTTGAATATTGGGAAAGTCAGGCTCAACATTGAATTATGTGATCAGAGAAAGTTTTTATACATGGTGTGACAGTGCAACTGAGACTTAAAAAAGTATGTGTTTTGTGAAGAGAGGAAGGAAGCATGAGAGGTGGGAACATGATGTGAGAACTGATCTTTATGGAACAGATGTATATTAGGAATGAACATAAGGCACTGTGGCTATTATATGATGAATGGGAAAGAGAAGTCATGAGAGAAGGTAAAACAAAACTTCTAGTATCGGCTCTCCTTTTTTACCCCATCCCTTTCAAAATATGTAGATGTTAATCAATGCCATGGAAAAAATACTAAATCAGAAATATAGAATATAAGCCTCAGTTTCAAAAGCCAAATCTCTAAGTAAGATGTTTACAGGCATTTAGACAGATAAAAATAATTGTCTCATCCTAGAAAATAGATTTTTCCAATATTTGGAGAAAGAGAAAACAAAAAGAGAAGAGCTAGAGGGTATAGCTCAGGGGTAGAGCACTTGTCTAACATGCATGAGGCCCTGCATCCCCAGTAATGTGTGTGTACATGCACGTACACACACACACACACACACACACACACACACACACACACACCTTAAAGAGAAAACAAAAGGAACAAATAAAGAAGGAGAAAGATCATTAGGGCTCACAATGGCAGGTTATGACCTATGGAAATGTCATGGAGAGCAACACCCAGTATTAACAGATGATGGAGCATGGTCCCCAGTGGTTCACAAGATGAACACTGTGATCCATACCTAGAGCAATAATCAGTATGTGTGGTCCATCTAGCTTCCATCTCAGCAACTGGCAGGGCCTGTACCACCCATCTTTATTCTTGTCATTCTTTAAGTTTCCTCTGTTCCTTTTAGTAAATATTGCTCATTGATTGCTCAGGAACAATGTCTGCCTAGGCCCTCTGCCATTACTATATTTGAAAAGTAGTGGTCTTACACATAGAACAAAACCACTATATTATAGTCTCTTTTCGTCTTCATAATATGGTAAGGGGAAAGGGTTTTAGACCAAAAAGAAAAGAAAAGAAAATGGAAGAAAGAAAATAGTCATAAATTCCATAACTGCTGCATAATTTCACATTTTGAGTTTTCTTTAAATCCCACTTGTATTTATTTAACACACAATTTAGTCTTTACTATGAGTTAAGCATTAAGCCCATGATCAAGAAAGGCACATTTTGAGGATGTGTGCAGGATTCATAGCATGTCATTAATTTTTTTCACTTCTACCTTATTTCTTGTCATCTCTTTACTGACAACTGCCAGAGTGTCTATTTCTAACTGTAACCACCTTCTCTAGCTTTGACATTCAGCCTTTTTAATTCTCCTTCTATATGTTGGCCTTGAGGCAGTTAATGCATCTCTTTTGGTTTGGTCTAGAATCCCTGCCACTTAACATCTCTATGTCTGTGTCTACAGGGCATGACAAAGTCAGATCTCTTGGTTTGGGGAAACATCAAATATTCCTGTAGCTGATGTTTATAGCATTTTGTGTAGTCCTGGACAGGGGATTTCAGCATAATTATCTCTTTAGTCACTTGTCACTGTTTTATCAGCATCTGTCAGGCAGGAACACATGCTCTGTGTGTTTTTTCTGACATGGTCTTACTGGGTATCTGTCAATGATGCCACAATTCCCACAGGCAAACCCTTAACACTTCTCACAATGCTAGTGCTGAGACTTTCTCATCAACTTTTCATGAATTACAAATATTTCAATTTGGACTCACATTTTATTTTTAATATGTTTTCAAAATGCCTTAAGATCCCTCAGCATGATAAAATCCTATCGGAGTTAGAGTTGCTTTTGTTGCAATTCTAAGCAATCAAATATGTTGAGTCACCCTTGAGTGACTGTGATACCATGGCATTTCTGAAGAAAATGCTGAAGCTCTTTACAATGATGGCTTAGCGGATCTTCGCATCACAAATTCCATATACATCTTTTAACAGAACAGAATTTTCAAAATAAAACCTTATGAAATCAGATATTTTAAAATTCTTTGTTTTTTTAGTCTTCTTTATCTAACCCTACCTTTACATTTGAAGCACAAAAGGCATTTGATAGTTTATTTCCTTATTTCCAAAATAGTATTATGTAATTTTAATTGTGGGCAGTTTCAAGGGACATTTAACTCTTAACCAACCTGTAGCCATACCCCTGTGGTGTCCTCTCCCATCAGATCTCAGAAGGTAAACAGGGTAAGGCCTGGTTAGTACTTGTATGGAAGACCACCAGGGAACACCAGGTGCTGTAGGCTTGGGAGAAGGACCTGGCAATCCACTCCCAAAAAACAATCTGCCATTGAAAAACCTATTAATAGCAGACAGTAGTAACAATACTGTTTCACCTGTTGTATGTGAGGTTGCTATGAGTAGGACACCGACTCCACGACACCTAACAAAACAATAACAACTATTAACCGTATTTTATGTTTAATTGGCCCCATGACATTTTTTTTTCTTCAGAGCATGCATTTATATAGAAACAGACAAAATAAGAAGAAGAGGGGCATAGAGTGTAATAGAAAAGGGACTGAATTGACTTGGGAAACTAAGTTCTTATTTCTATCTGTGGCACTTATGTCTGCATTCTTATTTTGTTAAAGAAAGATAAATAATAATTTTCTCTCCATGCCTTCATTATGATATTTTTTCCTAAGTAACAACAATAAACTAAATCTGTGATAATTGTTATTGTTGTTGTTAGGTGCCCTCAAGTCAGGTCTGACTCATAGCAACCCTACGTACAACAGAATGAAACCCTCCCCAACACTGTGCCATGCCAATCACTATTGTCATGCTTCCATGCTATTCATAAGGTTTGCAATGGCGGATTGTTTCAGGAGTGAATGGATAGGGCCTTCTCCCTAGTCTGTAGTATTTGGTAGGCCTTCTCCCATCCAAGGACTAACTAGGCCAACCCTGCTTAATTTTAAGATCAGACAGGATTGTATGCTAGGGTGGTATGGCTACAGACATCTGAGATAACATACATAGTAAAATACCATATTGTTGTCTTGGTAAGCTGTCATTGAGTGTGGAAAAACTTATTGTTGTTATTTGATAAAGTACTGTTAAACATACTTGAATTGGGATAGAAGCCAACTAAAGCCAACATCTAAGTTTTACTTATTTCTTAATAAACCAAAAAATCAGTTTGAGAAAAAATATTTTTTATTCAGATGTCTATTCATTAGATGTGATGTAAGATTATGACTAAATCTGAACTTCATTATTGTTATATGGTACAATTTCATTCCTATTCTAGAGCAATTCACCAATTCATTCCTTCTATTCTTGCAAACAGAAAAGTAATTTAATCTGGTGGCCATAACCTTGTCCTCAAGGGTTATATCAAGGTAGGCCCATGTTAATCAAGGTAATCTAGCTCACCTGTGTTGGTAATTGTTTAAGGACTAAGCATGTGACCAAGATCTTGGGGGAGAGAGAGAGAAAGAGAAAGAAGGGAAGGACAGATGGATATCTATATAGACAGACAGGCTCTTCCTGGGTTATTGATGGTGTCAATAAACCAAAAAGAAAAAACTCAAACCTTTGACTTCTAGTCCGTAAATAACTTGTTCAGTAAGAAAAAATGACCTTGAAGTTTATACCTATGTTATCTAAGTTTTCTGTTCCATGTGGCTGGAGGCATCTTGTTATTTGGTTGTGCTGCTTTCCTGTAAAATTGTGATACTGCACTAGCTGATTTCTGTGGGCCCGTGGGTACACAAAAACCACCCATGAGACCCTATAGTGCTCCCTTTCCTCTCTGGCACAGTGATGGGAAACAATTACTGCTCCTCTAGCCAGATCATTGAGCAGTCTGACAAACAGGAAATTGTCATCTAGCAAGAACAGGATGTTAGTCTTTGGTACTAAACACCACATGTATCTTGGACTTCATAATTACAGTATAATCTAGCTTAATTTGATTTAATACCATGGCTATGGATTGACATGTGATCTGATCTCTGGAAGAAGTATATGGAAATGATAACCTCTAATCCCACAGAATGTGACTTTGTTTGGAAATAGGGCAATGGAGATTAATTAGTCATAACTTGTACAAATTAAATCATATTAGAGTTGGATGAGCCCCAATGCAGTATGACTAGTGTCCTCATAAAAACAAAACAATTATGACATAGACACACAGGGAGAACATCATGTTATGACAGCTAGATTGACTCATTGCAAATGCAAACCAAGGACACTAAACCATTCCCAAAGCCACGGCAAGGCAGAAAGAGACAAGCGAGGATTCTTCTAGATAGGGTTCAGAGAGTGTAGCCCCACTGGTAGCTTCATTTTGGACAATCTATGTGCTGACATGTGAGACAATAAATTACTGTTTGAAACAATCAAGAATGTCATCCATTGTTAATGGAGCGTTAGGAAACCAATACAACCAGTTACTAAGACAGTGGGGTTTTTATTGTTGCAATTATTATTTTTTATTTTTTCTCATTTTTCATAATAATGACAATAACATCCTACAGGAAAGGCATAACAGCCAAAACCTTCTACAACTGATAATTCTTTCAATAGGCCTTGGGAAATGTACTCACTTAGATAATACTCAGGAGAAGTCAATTTTTCACTGGTAAGAATGGCCAGTTGGGGTTCATGTTATAACATTACATGATCTTATTGTTATTGTTAGGTGCCATCGAGTCTGTACCTGACTCACAGCGACCCTACATACAACAGGTGAAACATTATTGTCAGTTCCTCTCTGCTATTCATAGGGTTTTCAATGGTGGGTTGATCTTTGGGAGTGGGTTGTTGGATCCTTCTACCATTACATGATCGAGATGACCTAAAAGGACATACACAAATACACACATTCTCTGTATTTAAGCATGTATATGAATGACAGTAGGGGCTGGGATTTAGCTCAGTTGGTAGAGCTCTGCGCTTCAGTCTCTGAGGTCCTGAGTTCAATTACCAGCACCGCAAAAATGGAAGAAGGACCTGGAAATCCACTCCCAAGGCAATCCCGAAACAGTCAGCCATTGAAAACCCTATGACGGTTGCTATGAGTCGGATACCGACTCGACGGCACCTAATAACAACATGAATGAAAATGTATGTATATACATTTACAGTTAGGTCTCTTTTCTACAATAATTCATGTTAATGATGGTTCAAAGAAGTAGTTTAAATGAAAGAGCTCTCCTCATCCTGTTGTTGTTGTTGTTAGGTGCCGTTGAGTCGATATCCGACTCATAGCGACCCTCATAGGGTTTTCAATGGCTGACTGTTTTGGGATTGCCTTGAGAGTGGATTGCCAGACCCTTCTCCCATTTTTGTGGTGCTGGGAATCAATCTCGGGACCTCAGAGACTGCAGCGCAGCGCTCTACCAACTGAGCTAACTCCCAGCCCCTCCTCATCCTAGACTTCCTAAATATACAGAATCTGAAATGTTCAGCTTTCTTTAGCAACACACTTCACACAATGTATAACACACAGCAGCTCTATCTTAGATGGAGTTCTTCCTAGGATAACCTTCTTCCCTTTCTGAACTATTGCTATTAACACCTTATATCCCTGTCTCTGTGAGCAGTAGATTTTTTTTCTGACTTCCAAAGTCATGTTGATTCATCCTGGTTCATGGTGACCTGATCAGACTCTTGACTGACTATCCACCCTTGATTCCCTGCCCCAGCTTGATTTAGTTCCAATTGTTCATTCTTTTTCCCTTGGGTTAATCTGAGAGTAAAAGTAACCCACTCATTCTACAATTAACCTGAAGTTCCCTCAAAATCATGATGCATCCCTCAGTCTTTTCAAAATAGTACAAAGAAAAATATGCAAGTATTTCTGTGTTGCCTGAGGAATAAAGTTATTTTTCTTTCTATTTCTCAGAGCCACATCTTAACAAAGATATTCAGTAATAATTTATGATTAGCTGGATTTTCTGTTAGCAAAACAACAAGAAGAAATAATATATGAGAAACAAACTAGAGGATTTTCAGAAATCTATGAACAGATATCAAAGGTTTAGATATTATGTTTTATGGTCTTTTCTGTAGAGTATTTTGACATAGGTCAAGCTCTAGCTAATTAATCTTCTTTCCATACAAGCGAGAAGAAATTCAGAACTCTAGATTCAGAGAACAATACTATTTTTAATTCTGCATTTTTTGTCTGTAAATAAATACAGCATAATCTTCAGATGTTACCACATCCAGCCCTGTGATTTTTCAGGCATGACTTCTTTCTCTGTTGCCAATGTTTAAGAAGTGAAGCTTCCTTCCTCTATCTAAACTCAGTATTATCCACCTAAAGCCAGCATCTGAGGACGGAGCTTTTCTCTGCATCTCCAAGACTGGATCCCAAGATGAACCAGGATAATATCCAGTTACATCTTTTCTAATATCAGAAAGTGGTCTCCCTCTATTTAAGAAAAGAATAATTACAAAATAGATACAAGATATTATATCTATAATTTAACTGGACAGAAATCAAGATGTCAGAGCTTCAGAGAACATTACATGCCTCTATTTCCTTTCTTCATTTTTTTAATTTAGATTTTTTAGTTTTGTGTAATTCTATAAAACTATTTTCTAGGAGAAGTAAAGAATGTTACTAGTCAAATAACCAACTAGAAAACTCACTGGCCTAAACAGAAGATTTCCTAGGTGTCTCTTGATATGTTCTTGTTGTTAGGTGCAGTTGAGTCGAATCCGACTCATAGCGACCCTGTGTACAGCAGATAGAAACACTTGCCGATTCTGTGCCAGGCAAACGATCTTATTTATGTTTAAGCCCATTGTTGCAGATACTGTGTCAATCCATCTGATGGAGGGATTTCCTCTTTTGTGTTGACCTGCCACTCTCCCAAACATGATGTCCTTCTCCAGGGATTGATCTCTCCTGACTACATGTCCAAAATATGTAAGACGCAGTCTGGCCATTCTTGCTTCCAAGGAGCACTCTGGTTGTACTTCTTCTAGGACAGATTTGTTGGTTCTTTTGGCAGTCCATGGTATATTCAATAGACGTCTCCAGCACCACAATTCAAAAGCATCAACTCTTTTTCTGTCTCTCTTGTTCAATGTCCAGCTGTCACAACCACATGATGCCACTGAAAATACCATGGCATGAGTCAGATGCACCTTCGTCTTCAATGTGACATCTTTGTTTTTCAATACTCTAAAGAGATCTTTTGCCACAGCTTTTCCTAGAGCAATGCGTCTTTTGATTTCTTGACTGCTGCTTCCATTGGTGTTGATTATAGAACCAAGGAAAGCAAAATCTTGGACAACCTCAATCTTTTCTAAATTTATGGTGAAATTGCATGCTGACCCAGTGGTAAGGATTTTTGTTTTGTTGATGTTTAGTCATAACCCATATTGAAGGCTATGATCTTTGATCTTCATGAGTAAATGTTTTAAATCCTCTTCACTTTCAGCAAACGGAGTTGTGTCATCTGCATAACGCAGGTTGTTAATGAGTCTTCCTCTAATCTTGATGATGCATTCTTCCTCATAAAGTCCAGCTTCTTGGATTATTTACTCAGTGTATATATTGAAGAGATAGGGTGAAAGTATACAGCCCTGATGCACACTTCTCTCAACTTTAAACCATGCAGTGTTTTCCTGGTCTATTCCAACAACTGCCTCCTGGTTCATGTATAGATTTCTCATGAGCACAATTAGGTGTTCTGGTATTCCCATTTTCTGAAATGTTATTCACAATTTGTTATGATCCACATAATCAAATGCTTTTGCATAGTCAATAAAACATAGATAGACATCTTTCTGATATTCTCTGCTTTCAGCTAAAATCCACCTGGCATCAGCAATGATGTCCCTGGTTCCCCGTCCTCCTCTGAATCCCGCTTGATTTTCTGGTAATTCCCTGTTTATATACTGCTGCAGTCACTTCTGAATGATCTTTAGTAGAATTTTGCTGGTGTGCGATATTAATGATATTGTCTGAGAGTTTGCACATTCAGTTGGATCCCCTTTTTTGGGAATAGGCACAAATATGGATCTGTTCCAGTCGGTTGGCCAAGTAGCTGTTTTCCAAATCTGTTGGCATAAACATGTTAACACCTCCAGTGCTGCATCTGTTTATTGAAACATCTCTATTGGTATCCCATCAATTCCTGGAGCCTTGTGTTTTGCCAGTTCTTTCAAGGCAGCTTCCATTTCGTCCTTCAACACCATTGGTTCCTCTTCATATGCAACCTCTTGGAATGGTTGGTCATCTACCAATTCCTTCTTGTATAACGACTCTGTGTATTCTTCCCATCTTCTTTTGATGTTTCCTGCATCATTTAATATTTTCCCTGTAGAATCTTTCACTATTGCCACTCGAGGCTTGAATTTTTTCTTCACTTCCTTAACCTTGAGAAACACAGAGTGTGTTCTTCCCTTTTGGTTTTCTGCCTCCAGCTCCTTGCATATGTCATTATAATATTTGTTTTTGTCTTCTCGAGCTGCCTTCTGAAATCTTCTGTTTAGTTCTTTAACTTCCTCATGTCTTCCTTTTGCTTTAGCTGCTGGATGTTCCAGGGGAAAGTCCAGTGCTTCTTTTGACATGTAATTTGGTCTTTTCTTTTTTTCTTGTCTTTTTAAGAACTTTTTGCTTCCTTCTTGAATGATATCTTTTATGTCATTCCCCAACTCTTCTGGTCTCCTATCATTTGTGTCTAATGCATTAGACCTATTTTTGAGGTGGTTTCTGAACTCATTTGGGATATACTTACGGTCATACCGTGGCTCTCCTATACTTATACAAGCCAAATTTAACTCTATAACAGGTCATTTATATTTTGCAAATTACATGGTTTTAGAGTATCTTATGGAATAAGAGTTTTGAATGAGGTTTTATCTATATTACATGCAACTATGACAACCACTCCAAGAATAAACCTACTTTTAAAAGCCCACAAATTTGTCTACTTAATATGTAAAGAATAGGATCCCTGTAACCCTATATACACACTATATGTACACCCTATGTACAACAGAACAGAAAACTTCCCAGCACTGCTCTGCTATTCATAAAGTTTTCAATGGCTGATTGTATCAGGATCAGATGTTCTTCATATCTCCAGTGCTGGAGATTGGTCCCAGGGCCTCAGAGAGCATAGAATAGCACTCTACCAACTGAACTAACCCCAGCCTACACAATTTTTTCCTGAGTGCTGAAAATTTTTTTAACCCAAGCTGTGAACAGCACCTTGTAATCCTATGAGATATCCAAATATATGTGGACAATTTTTGGTAAATATTGATTCTTATTTTATTAATTCTCTCTTGGGACCATATTTTATTTAAACAACTTAAGAATTCCCTACTATCCTGTTAAAAAGAGACAATGATGAGGCTAAGAAAGAGCGGAAAAAATAAAGATATTTCCTTCTTGTCATATAATGCCTTCATTTCATGCATACTCTCCTCTGGGACTAAGCTAAAATTCTCCCAGGCTCTCTTAGCCCAGAGGTTTACTTCAAAAAGAAGGAAGATTTGGGCAGGTTTTTAGCCAATGTCTATTTGGAAATATTACTTTTCAACTTTGTAGAGTCTAATAAGAACATGCCAGTGTACCTTGGGAATTAAAGTAGTTTTACCTCTTTTTAAAGTGCAGATCTTTGTTAGGGAATATCATGTCAGAGTTTCTTCCTTCCAGGGTGAGAGAGAGTACACAGTGCACAATTTTATACTTCCCCTAAAGACCAAAAGATGTCATGTTGGACCAACTGCACTAGAAAATTCTTGAATATTCTACTTAATTTGAAATCCAAGAACAAGGATTTAGTGAACTTGGAAAGTCAAATATTTCCTTCAGATCATTAGTTAGGAGAGTCTATTTAACAAAAATAAAATCATTATCAATTCAGGAACACAAGTACTTTTGTTTCCTTTGGATACGCTTTTAAAATAGCTCATCAATTCTCTTTATATATTTAAACAGAAAGCGCCTCATTTGCATTTTGTCCTGAGGACGTCATATAATTATACTCACATATGTCACACAATAAAGAAATTGCCCTTGGTCATCATTATTTTTGAATCTTGGGACAGCATACAGCTTTAATATGCCAACACAGCCTTTATGTGTGTGTGTGTGTGTGTGTGTGTGTGTGTGTGTGTGTGTGTGTGCGCGCACAAGCATGAGTGTGTGTCTGAGTGTATTAGCAGAGCATATATGCATGTATATGTATTTTTCACAATATTAAATTAAAAGTCAGGGAAAATTTTCAGACCATTCCCACAGTCTTCTTTCTTAGAATTCTCTCCAGTACTGAAGTGTTGGACTGAGACAATAGTCAGTGTCCCCTCATCTGTGAGTGATGCTTCAGAGACTGTAGGGAAAAATTGGAAGGAAATTGGCAAAAACTCCCAAACTGGGAAAATGGCATTTGAGTATCGGTTAGTAAGTTAGAAATCTAAGGAAAATGAAAGTAACTTGGTTGCATGTTTGTACAAAACCTTTCCTGATTGGACAACTGGACTGAGAGCTGATTGGCTCAGACCATTCCATGGGCGAGCTACATAAAGAGCTGTGCTGCGGCAGCTCGACCTTTTTCTATCACGGCCTTTTTGGTATCCCTTTCTGTGCCTACTTGACTGTTCCTGCCTGGACCACCGATGAGGAAGCACCTCTCCCGCTGCTCTGCCCTGGACCTTTGGTGAGGAAAAAATGCTCTCCCGTAGCAATCATCAACAAGGAAAAGAACCTGCTCTCTGTCTGACCACTGAGGAAGCAACAGCTGTCTCCTCCTGACCACCCAGACAACCAACACAGGTGTTTGCCCCTGGAAGGCAAAAGCACCTGAGGCTTTTCCTTTCTCCCGTCTCTGCCAGGGTCCTGAGGGCCACAGGAGTCTGCGCCCCTCACCTGAGGGTCCCGAGAGAATTGTGTTTAGCATCTGTGTACGCGGAGGCGTAGCCCGTCCGAACCTCCAGGCTGGACTGGGAGGCGAGTGCCCCACAAGAGACACAAAAATCAAGTATAATATATTATATTCCAAAGTCACTGTGTCATTTTGTTGTTTAGCCACCCCAGCACGTGGATATACTCATGAAAATGAATATGTATCAAATATATCCAGTCTTGCATAATGGGTGAAATCTGAAACATGAAAGTAAATCTTTCAGTATTTAGTCAACTGTTGTTGGTTAACATGTGTATATGACTGCCTAAGACTTTAAAGACTTTGAGATAATTTTTTACTTTGTCAAATAAAGGTAATAGTAGTTCTTTGCACAGATTATCCTGTGTAACAAATTCATTAATATTACAACATAAACTATAAACTGAGAATTGTTACACAAATGCCAACTATTATCTTGAAAAGCTTAAAACCTTCATCTCCCCACATCAAGACCACTCTATGTATCATCTAAGGTTGTACATCTAATTTCACATCATTCAATCCTTTGGGATAAGGTGTCAAAAGTTGTCTTTAAAAACATATTGCAGCTGGGGCATGGTGGTGCATGCTTGCAATCCCAATGATTCCAGAGGTGGAGACAGGAGGATGATGAATTTGAAGACAGAGGCAGCCTGCATAATTTGGCTGGACTGAATCTCAAAATAAAAAAGTTAAAAAAAAGGGCTGTAAGTGTGACTCAATGGTAGAGCACTTGCAAAGTATGTGTGAGGCCCTGGGTTCAGTTAAATACCACAAAGAAAGAAAAAAAGAAGGAAGGAAGGAAGGAAAGAAAGAAAGAAAGAAAGAAAGAAAAGAAAAAGATACAAAAGCAAAAGAAAAAAAGAAAAAGAAACAATCACTGGCTTGTAAATTATGACTCAATAGCTATTCAATTAAATCCAAGGATTTTTAAGCTAGCAACATTCATCAACTATGCTAGTTTGTAGTACAACTTGAAAAAGATGTGGAAAAGTATCATACATGGTAAAAAAGACAACATAAGCCAAATAGAGCTAAAGTTCCACACCAGAAACTAGTGTGCTGGGAAGAAAATACAAAATCTCTTTCTTTTTATTACTTTATTTTTTCCTGGTACTATGCATCAAATACAAGACCTCATGCATACTAAGCAAATGCTCTACCATTGATCTACATTCCATGGTCTCAAATTTCTTTCTTGATCACACACAATGTTTAAAAAATATTTAAGCTAGAAAGTAAAAATTCAGAGAATCCATACTGAAATGTGAACCCCAGCCACCTTTTAATATTTAAACTAGAAAAATGTAAAAATAATTATTGTGGTTTGTAGAGACCAACCATCTACAGAAGAAGAGTAATAGATACCACTGGATGACCATTTTCTAAAGACAAATAACTGCTAATTCTAATGTTTTATGTCTAAGACTATGGGATGTGATGACCTCTTAGTAGTAACACAACATCTCTGAAAATTGCACATTTAGCAATATGTTTTATTTTCCTCCACATTGACCTCTTACTTGAATATTCTGTGATAAAGCTGTGATAAAGTGTGCCGTGGTAAACTTTCAATATTTTGGGTCAGCTTCATGTCCAAAAATATTGGTCACATGCCAGATAAATAATATGCTAACAGAGGAAAGAAGTTTTGGTGGGAAACAAACAAGTTACACAGGTGAACTGGCTCTGCAGATCTTAACTAGGGGATTTGCCCTCTGCCATAGGACCAGAAATACAGTGTAATGATGAGTTAAATCAATCCATTCATTTCCACTGAGGAAGGAGAAAGAAGCAATATGAGATTCAGATTTGGAAAAGCAATGGAGTAAATTGAAAGCACTAGTGTAAAAACTCAATTTTAAGGAGACTCCATGTCACATTGAAGAGTCAGGAAAACCTAAAATTATAAAATATAAGCAGAACAAGCCCAGTAGTGTGTAGCAAGAACAAATTAACTAAAAGAATACTTAAAAGCCTAAAGTTTCTTTTATCATGTGTAATGAAGTCATCCTCAGCACAGTAGAGGATTGGTTCCAGGATCCCCACCCCCCAGATAACTAAAACCTGCCTGTGTTCAAGTCTCATAAAATGGTATAGTATTTGCAAATAGCATACTCATAGCCTCCTGTACATTTTAAGTGATTTCTTGATTACCTATAATGACTAATATAATGAAAATGCTATGTAAATATAGTGTTTAAGGAATAATCACAAGAAAAAAGCCTACACATGTTCAATGCAGATGCAATTTTTTTTCCAAAGTAGTTTTGATCTGCAGTTAGTTGAATCTATAGACATGGAGTCTGTGGATATAAACAGCCAAATGTATTTGGGATGGTAATTACAAAGTGGGGAAAGATACTATTTGTAGAAGATATGATCTTATACTTGAAAGACAATAAAACTCTACCAGAAAGCTAAGTTCTTAGAGCTGATAAACACTTTCAGCAAAGTAGCAGGATACAAAATCAAGGTACAAAAATCACTAACTTTTCTATAAACCAGTAATGACGAGCCTGGGAACAAAATCAGGAAAATAATCCTATTCACAATAGCTTTAAAAAGAATAAAATACCTAGGAGTAAACAGAACCCAGAAGGTGAAAGACCCCTACAATGAACAATTTTAAAACAATGAAGAAAGAAATTGAAGAAGACATTAGAAGATCTCCCATGCTCATTGATCAAAAGAATTAATATTGTGAAAATGGCCATATCATCAAAAGCATTCTATAGATTCAATGCAATCCTCCTCAAAATTCCAATGACATTCTTCACAGAAATTTTAAAAACTCCTAAAATTCTTATGGAACAACAAAAACCCTGAATCACCATACCTATCCTTAGCAGTAAGAGCAATGCAGGGGATATCACAATACTTGATTGAAAATTACACTACAAAGGCATAACAAAAACAGCATGGTACCAGAATAAAAAATATATATATATAGACAAATGAAATAGTATAGAGGATCCAGAAATAAACCTAGTGAATCACAGCCACTTGATACTTGACAAAGGAGCCAAAAATATCAGTTGGGGAAAAGACAGACTCTTCAACAAATGGTGCTTGGAGAACTGGATAGCCCCATGTAGAAGCCTGCAACCTGATCTGTCTCTGTAATACTGTACACAAATTAGTTCAGTTCAAAATGGATCAAAGACCTTAATGGAAGACCTAAAACTTTGAAACTGCTAGAAGAAAACATAGGAAAATCACTTCAAGATATAGGTATACGTGAGGACATTCCAAAAAGGAGCCTACTAGCTGAGGAAGCAATAGAAGAATCAATAAATGGGATTGCAGGCAATTAAAAAGCTTCTGCACAGGAAAGGAGATAAATAACAGAGTGAAGAGAAAGTCTATAGAATGGGAGAGAACCTTTGCCAGCTATACATCAGGTAAGGGATTAATATCTAAAATATATAAGGACAGACCTACACATAGATGTTTCCTTCCTGAGGAAGAATTTCAAAACTGTTCTTGGACTTATAAATACAGTCCACTCAGCATTTTGGTCACACAAAAAACTGTAGAAGCAGCAATGATTAAGGTAGAGGATGAGTACACAGATTGCTTTATTAATATTTACCTCAAAAGTATGAAGTATATAATGCTATTTGAAACATGGGCAAGACACTGTGATGCAAAGATTTTCAAGTAGCATAGTAAAGTAGGTGTGACACCCTGATTCCAAGGTCAATGATCTGCCTTACCCATTGATTCTAGGTCTCATCAGTTAAACTGCAGAAAAATTTTCACTAAATGCCTTTTGGTATTATTTAAAATTAGTTTTTTTTCTAATTTTTAACTGATTTGTGTTTAAAAAGATATACATATATTTGAATACATATATACATGTAAAAAATTTATACCATTTTAACTTTTTTAAAAGTTCAGTATAGTGACAGTAGCTAAATTCATAATGTTGATCAACCTTCACCACTTCTTATTTTCAAAATTTTTTCATTGCCCCAACAGAAATTCTGTCCATTGAGCAATATCCCTTCATCTGCCTTTCTCCTTGCCCCTGGTGACTTCATATTCTCTTTCTTTTTCTATAAATTTGCCTATTTGAGGTATTTCCTATAATAAGAATCATATAATGTTTGTCCTTTCACTTCTGGATATTTTTGAAATAAGATAATTTTCTACTGATGGGGATATAGCTCAAGAGCTAGAGTCCTTTCATAGCATGAATGAAGCCCTGGGTGAATCCCCAGCACTGAAAAAACCAAAGAAAGAAAACCAAAACAAACAAGACTACTTGTATTCTAGAGTACTTTTACAGTAAGATGCAAACTATTCCATAGTATCTTCCTGTACAAAGTCTCCTTTATTTTCAACATTATGTGCCAGAGTGGTATCCTTGTTTAAAACTGATGAATTTATATTGACACACAATAATCACCAAAGTCCCTTATTCCTCGTTTGGTTTTGTGTTTTTATTTTTGCAGTCCTAGGGGATTGAAGCCTGCGGCCGTAGCTCTGTGGCATCCGATCCTGTCAGATCTAGGAAGCTAAGCAGGGTCAGGCCTGGTTAGCACTTGGATGGGAGACCACCTGGGAGCACCAGGTGCTGTAGGCTTGGGAGACAGACTGGCAACCCACTCCCAATAATCAATCTGCCATTGAAAACCCTATGAACAGCAGAGAAGCACTCATAAAAGTGTTTGCTTTGTTATACACAGGGTTGCTATGAGTCCGATACTTACTCCAGGGCACACAACAACAACAACAACAGGGCGTTGAACTCAGGCTCTTGTGCATACATGGCAAGTGATCTACCACGGAGCAGCACCTCCAAGCCCTTTTTTCTAATTTGTTTTTTTGAAAGAGGATTTTGCTAAGTTGCCTAGGTTGCCTCTGGCCTCAAAGGTGCCATCCTCTTTCCTCAGCCTCTTGAGTTACTGGAATTACAGGCATGTGTCATCACACCTGGCTTACTCTCTTAGTTATACTAGGGTGGTCTTGTACATTCTATGTATTTAGACAAATAGGTAATAACCTCTACCCACCATCTTGCCCTCCTGCATTTATTCATTTTTCCTTTCCTCCTCACGCTTCACAATCCCTGATGTTTTTATTGTTTCCATAGATTTAAATTTCTGGAATGTTTTACAGTTGGAATCATATAATACATAGTCTTTTAGGATTGGCTTCTTTCACTTAGAAATACATTATTTTCCTCCATATCTTTTTATGTCTAGATAGTTCACTTATTTTTAGCACTGGATGATACTTCATTGTCTAGATGTACCATGATTTATTTATCCATGAAGGACATCTTCATTGCCTCCAAGTTTTGGTAATTCTAAATTGAGCAGCTGTAAACATCATGTGCAGGTTTTTGTGTAGACATAAGTTTGAATTCTTTGGGTAAATATCAAGTAAACAAGAAAGCAGGAAGAGAGACAGAAAAAGGAGAAAGGGAAAAAAAAGGAAAGGAGGAAGTGAAATTAGGGGTAGAAGGAAACAAAAATTGAGAAAGCAAGAGAGAAAGGAAAGAAGAGGGAGTGTGAGAGGAAGAAAAGGGAGGAAGCAGGGAGGGCATTTTCCTAATGAAACTGCAAATTCAGCATAGAAAAGTATAACACCACAGATTGTCAGATAGTGAAACAAGTAGCCTGGTCATGATTAGACACCCAGAAAAGTAAAAGATGAAACACAAAAAATTGAGCTTTGTGAGTGGAAATAATTTGAAATATTTCTGGCTATATGGCTTCTATAACAATTTCAACTTTATTGATTCTGAGTAATTTTCATTTAATATGGCCAGAGTAGGAATTCTTAAGTAACTTCTAATTTCATTGATGCTACCCAAGAGTACATAGTTAAATGCAAAAAATTAATCTATTTATTCTTTAGCTCTCTAATGTACTCATATTTCTAGTGTGGGTTCTCTGAGGATGAACTGAATGTCACTTAAAGTATAATAAATGGTCTGGTAGCATTTGCAGTACTATGAGCCTATCAAGTGAAATCTGTGGGGAAAAAAATTGATTGTGAATATTTTTATTTATACTCCAGAAATGGGTTAATATGGTCCTTTTTGTCAAGCACTATACATAATTGACATGCTTTTGACTTTGATAAGAACACACATGCAATGTTCTATTTAATTTGACAGTTACTTGACATTTGTTTTTATAGAACACAATAAGGACGCATTTGCAAGTTATTATATGCAAGAATCAGTCATGTATAGATCATTTTATATTTTGTAAGGAAATCCACACATGCTGCAGAGTTAACAGCTTCTCAGGGAAGACTGGAATATATTATTAGTGGAGAAACATTCTTCTCACTAAAGCCGTTTTCTTCAAAATTTTTAAAAAATTATGTTTTGTGATAAATCTATGAGTTTCCTAGAAAGGTATAAAATATCCATATTTCTGGAAATAAAAGATAATTATAATTAGTTAACAAAGTCTACAATGGTTAAATCAATGCTAATCACATGCCTGGATAAATGGCAACATCAGGACTAGATCTCCAGTGTTACAACATATAATCTACAATGTGTCACTAAGGACTAGAATGATTATATACATGAATGATGTTGTTATTGTTAGGTGCGGTTGAGTTGGGTCCAACTCATAGGGATGCTATGTACAACAGATGAAACACTACCCGACACTGTGTCATGCCTGGCACTATTGTCAGTGTTTCTCTGCCATGCATAGGGTTTTCAATGGTTGACTTTTTTGGGAAGGAAGTGGGTTACAAGGTCTTTCACCCAAACATACAGCACCCAGTATTCCCAGATGGTCTCCCAACCAAATACAAACCAGGCCCAAGGCATATATATGAATGCTTGTGTTTGTGTGTGCATGTGAAAATTCACATTGGATCATGACATCCTCGGGGGAACCAGCCCTGAGCACACTAGTTTGTCTCAGGAAGCAGGGAATCACTGGTCTCTTGTTTTCTTATTTATACAGTAGAGCTCTAAGGTGGCAGTTGAGGTTTTTTTTTTTGTTGTTGTTGTTTGTTTGTTTTTGTTTTTTGTACTTAGGGGTTGGAGCCAAGCTTCACACATACTTGGCTGCATCTTCAGCCCATTCTTTAAATTTTTATTTTGAGACAAATTCTCACTTACTTCCACAGGCTGCCTCTGGCTTTGAACTCATGATCTTCTTGCCTCCACCTCCGAGTTACTGGGATTACAGGTGTGTGTTATCATTCCTAGCTGGTAATTGAGGTGTTTTTTTTTTCTGTTTTTCCAATTAGTCTTTTAACTACCACATGCAGACCTGACTTCTGAACTCCAAATTTAGATCCAAGTGAATAGTTCTTCATTCTTAATCATCATCATTACCATCATCATTACCACCATTACCATCAGTATCTTCATCATCATAGCTATAGTTACTGGGTATCTATTTCATCTCAGCTTCTCTTCAAGACTCATTTACACCAGGCTTTAACTGTAATAGAGCTACTATGATTATTCAAAGCTACTCTACAATTCAAAATGTACAAACATTAGCTTACCCTCTTTTTATAAATCAAGCTTGGCCATTCGGTAACGAAGTATCCCCAAATCTCATAGGTCTAACAACAAGTGTTATCACTATAAAATATTTTCATCAGTGCTTATGGAGATGTTTCCTCTGGAACATGTAGCCTCCAACTTTACTGTAGAAATGGAAGATTAGGATAGAGGGACCACAGAACGTCTAAATGTTTTGGCTTTAAATGACTCAAACAGCTTTTGCACAAATCCATTTCTGGAATTATTAGCTTGCCCCAAACCTAATTACCTATGGAATATCAGGAGGATGATAATACTTTCTGGTATATTCTCACTCTGACTTGCCTGGTCCTTCCACAAATATTAGTGTGTCCATATTTTTAATAAGGAAACATTAGTCAACACAGACTCCTTAGTTCCCTTCTCCTTACCCTACTTTTATCTTTCAGCAACAGGTTTATTTCTCTGTCCTTTACAGAGAAATATTTAACCTAGTGTTTCTAAATAGTTTTTTGCCACATTGCTCTATAAATGAAAACAAGCTTTAATAAATCAACTGGCCTTAATACGTTTATAACAGAAATGGGAGAAAATGCCTTACCCACAATTATTGTCCTTAATGATAGTAGTACATTGCATCTGTATGATGATTTAAAAATTTTTAAAAATGGTTGTGTACCAATCTATCACTTCTCAGTCTTTTGACTAAGAAGCTTGTAGTTGTATATCAATCTTATAAAATATGTGTCAGACCATCTGAGGTAGACAGTGTATCTGTTAGTATCATTGTGTGTGTTGTTGTTATGTGCCATTGAGTGGGATCTGACTCACAGCAACCCTCACAGGCTTTTTCCAAGGTTAATAGTTTGGGGATCCTTTCAGGAGTAGATTGCCAGGTCCTTCTCCCATTTTTGTGGTACTGGAGATTGAACCCAGGGCCTCAGAAAGCACAGAGCAGCTCTCTAGTAACTGAGCTAAACCCCAGTCCATATCATCATGTATAGACAAGAAATCATGGGAATTTCCCTAAAGCAACATAAATTACAATTAAAGAATTAGGACTCAATTCAGGTCTTCAGACACAACCCTATTGCTCAGTTCATTTTCACTAATAAATTAGGAAGTAGGAGAAAATCCTTGGATTATCTGAATTGCATAGAAAAGGCCCCAGCCTACTCAGGGCAAGCATAAACAGACCAAATTTTAGATGTAGATGCTATGTGGTTTCTACCTGTAATCCAGAAGTTAAAGTAACAGCAAAAAGACAAAGAATAGGACACAGTAATTTTGGGAATTTAAGAATACACCAAAACCTTACACACCTGAAATGGAAACACAGAAAACCAAGAGAATGCAAAGAAAAATAAGTGGCTGATATAGTGAGAAACCCAACCCAAATTTATTGCCTGTGTAAGCGTCTTTGAGATGTGAAGCAAAAAAATAAATTTCGGCTTAGTAAGGAGAAATGTTATTTAACATAATTGTAGCAAGGGGTATTGAAGCAACTATTGTAAAGGGCAAAATGCTCTTACAATAAGATCTGTGTCTATCTCAAGCATTAAACAAAAAGATATTTTCCTTTATAGAGAGTATTAAAAAAAAAAAGGGCTACAAAGAACCAAGTGTGTAGAAATGACAGTGTAAGTGCAGCATGATCAGACATCTTATCTGAGAAAATTTTACTGTAAGAAACAGCCTGATCTCAGGAGGGGTTGTCTGGTGGCTCAGAGAGTGAACCAAAATTTAGGAGTCTTGTAGAAGGAAACTTAACCAAAGTTTGGTTAACAAGTTTTATTCCATCATTGATCAGATAATCATGCATGAAACAAAGAATCAGAATTGGAAAGGTCCATGTCTGACCTTGTAGTAGGTAAACAAGGATCATCCAGGAGTCTGACCTAAATTGTATGGAGCAGGGTATTTTGCTGCAGTAAGCCATTTCCTGAGCACAAGACGATGGGGGAGTTTCTTAATCTTGACTATTTTCTTGGCTCATAGGGTTCCCATAAAGTTCAATGCTAGTAAAGTATGGTGGCTCACATCAGTAATCCCAGCAGTTCAGGGGGCAGAAACAGGAGGATTGCAGTTTTGAGGCCAGAGGCAGTTTACGTAAATAAGCAAGACCCTGTGTCAGGATAAAAAAACAGTGGGGTGGGGATACAGCCAATGACAGGGAACTTGCAAAGTATGCGCAAGGCCCTGGCTTTAACCCCCAAGTATCACACACACAAACACAAAATTCAACACTGTTAAATACATTCTGTAATACATTTCCATTAACCCAATTACACAAGTACATCTTAATGAATCAGTACAGGTGGGCTTCAAAGGAATATTGTTGAATAGTAAACATTTAGATAATCACTTGCTATTAATGATGCCTGCATGTATTTCTTTGATCATTGAAATTTTATAACTAATACATTTGATCTTTAATGCTGCCACTGGTGTATTCATTGACCAGAAAATCTAAATTGGCACAGCTATTTCTCCTGCTAAACATCAACTTGACAATTTTCTAGAATGTAAAGTATCTGTTAAAAATCTGCACCTATGCATATTATTCTCCAGAAAAATATGAGTAGGTAAATTTTGGAATTTTCAAAACATCACTTGTCAGCAGCAAAACAATACCTAATATTGATGAAATGGTGTGCAAGAAAATTACAAGTGGAATCAGTAGTGTTTTACTTCAAGCTTTACCTTCTATATTCATATTTCATTATTAAAATGAAATTTAGGGCCTGAGTTCATCTAAAAAATGCCAGAAAATTAATTTTTAATGTGACAAATAATAGTTGGATATGGAGAAATTCACCTTCCAATGCTCCTGTTGTGCATGTATGTGTTTATGTGTGTGCGTGGTAAACATATACAGTGTGTATGCATATAAACCATATATATATGCTATATACATGATATATATATATGCTATATACATTATATATATATGTGTGCCTTTTGTGTATATATCCTTGGATTCTCTTTTGAACTTGGTATGGTATTTGCCTGGTTCTCTCATTAGTGAGAATGAACTCCTTAAAATCCATTCATGTTTATCTGCATGATGATCATGATTTTATCTCTTTAGAAAGGTAAGAAAACATTTTTAAAGAAACAACCCCAAATTTTGAGCAATAGAACAAGGGTGTGAACACTGGTTTGTGTTTCCAAAGCCCATTGTTTTTTGTGTACTTTATGCTGCCTTTTCTCCCAGAAATCCTGAGGAGCTGGGAGGAGAGTTACATTTATTCTTGCTATGCAGAAAGGAAGCTGAATGTCTGAAAGAATACTTCCTCTCAGAGAAGGAGACAACATGGTTGTTTAAATGGCATATTCAGCCCTGGGTATCTCTCTTTGAAGTCCTTGTCAGTTTTTTTTTAACAAATAATTGAACTTGGATGACATTTTCCTGTAGAGGGGAGAACGGGAAAACTCTGAAGTGGCACTGGAAAGTAAAGGAAGAGAGACTAAGAAGACTTTCAAAGAGACAAAGAAATAGAGGGGAATGAAGGATGATGAACATCAGCCAGAGGATTTGAGGGCCAGGCTGAAGAGATTTGATTAGCTGCCTCAAAGGAGAAAGAAATCAATAGGAAAGGTAAGTCATTTGAAATCCTGAACTGAGGGAAACCCAAGTTCAATCTGGGTTGTGAATTATTTTTTATAAGGCTCACACATACTAATTTTAGCCAGATAAGTTTAGAAAAAGTATTCTCTGCTCTCCAATGAATTCATAAATGTCTACCTTCCAAAATAAAAAGTAGTTTGCAATTAAAATGTAAAAAAATGAAAAATCATAAATAAAAGACTATAGTTCATTTTTGAAACTTTCTTAAACTATTATTGACTAACTGGTCCTAAGATAAAGATGGAGACACAAGGGTGAGTCTCTGAGAAGAAAAATTCCAGGCCACAGATAATTGAGCAGAATTAAATTATAATGGTTTATTCTGTTACCCAAAAGATTAGGCAAAGTGGCTATCAAAAATCCTTATTTATTGATTTTCTTTTATTTGAACATTTCAAGAACCAATTTTCCACAGGCTAGTATTTCATCCTATTAGTGCAAAGATTATAATGAAAAACTGAACCAAATATTGTAGATAAATGATTGATAAGTAATTGGCAAAAATATTTCACCATAAATTGAGTCTTTGTAGGAGGAAAAGGAGCTTAGAAATGAAACAATGTTATTTTGAGTAATGGCTCTCCAACTGCATATCTGAACAGTCTCCAAAATAATAATCAAATTAACTTGTTGATTTGATGCTTGTAAATATTCTTTCTTGCTACATATCAAAACATCTATGTCTACAGAGTTCATAACTATCATTTGTTGTGGGACCATCTTTGACAGATTCAAGATATTGAAAACATTTATTGAATTGGTTCACATTCAATTTCTTCCAAAATGCAAAATGTCAGTGACTAGAAGTAGAGCAGAGTTCATTGTTGGTGGTTTCTTTTTTTCCACCAACTTATATTTAAGGATATACTTCAGAGTAAATTTCATACTCCTGTATATTTTATACTTACGTGGAAGAAACTATCATGTTTTAAATAAACATAAATTTTCTATGAATACATTCTAATATATTTGTATTGTTCTATAAAAATTCCTTTGTGTAAGGATTTAAAGATTACTTTAGTTTCTACTATAAAAAAAGGAAGAATGAAAATCCTTTGGTAAACATTAAACCACATTTGCAAGGAGCTCTTGAAGTGTCTAATTTTTATTCAGAAATGTTCCCACATTGGCATGAACCTCTGGGTTTATTCATTACTTTAATCACACTTTAGCAGATGTTTCTTGAGGATACTATGTGTCAGGATCTATGCTCTGAATTCTGGTTGTAGCACTAAATGAGAATAGAACCCCAGCAGGCCCTCATTCACTGAAAAGGAATAATATATTGCAAGGTTCAGATATTACATGGATGATTATTTTGATTTATGTCTTATAATGCTATAAAAGATAGTAGATAAAATAAAAATGTCATCTAGTATTTAATACATTTTATATTAGTTTGCAAATCATTTAACATATTAATGTAGATTCACATGGCTGTTTTCTTTTTAAAAAATTTATTTTGACTGTCCTCAGAGTTTGGGATTGACATCTCTAAGAATAAAAGTATGACTCTGTAGCGATAGAGCTATGAAATTGACATAAGTAACACACCTTTCCTATATTATTACCTTAAGGAAGGTATGTTGTTGTTGTAGGAAGAGTTATTTACAAAGATTTCTTTAAAGAAAGACAATTTTTGGCGTGGAGTGTAGCTCATTGGTAGAGTACATGCTTAGCATGTACAAAGCTCTGGGTTCATTCTCCAGCAAGAAGTAAGGAAAAAAGGAAGAGAGGGAGGGAGGGAGGAAGAAGAGAAGGAAAGAAGTAACGAATGAAAGAAGAAAGGAAAAGTACAGAAAATACTTTTATGTGGGTGATAAGAAAAGTCAAATATTTCAAGAGCTAACAGAAGTACAATTTTTTCCCAAACCCATAGCAAAAACAACAAACGAAAACAAGTACTGAGTAATGGACCAATGTTACAAACATGGTTAAGTACATCTAACATGATTTTAAATGATTTTAATTTTATCTGGTAAAAGATACACATGATTAATTTGTAAAGTTCTGGGAAAAATCTAACATGTAAGAAATCATATATATATATGATAATGTATATATATTTATATAGTGTATAAAATATAATGTATAGTGTATATAGTGTATAGTGTATGTGTATACACACACACACACACTATATCATTAAGGTTCTTACATAATATGGAACAGTATAACAGAAAGATGATTAACAAGGTCGCTTGCACCAAAAATGTAACATGTAAGAAGTCATATACGTGTATGTGTATGTATGTATATA